>JAQIUQ010007409.1:0-120000 GCA_030378365.1 Hybognathus amarus | reverse complement strand
TATATATATATATATTCAACATTAATAATAATATTAATAACATCACTTGTTACTTCTGCATAACAGAATGATTTCTGAGAGATCATGTGATACTGAAGACTGGAGTAATTGCTGCTGAAAATTCAGCTTTGCCATCACAGAAACAAATTAGATTTTTAAATATATTAAAATAGAAAACAGCTATTTTTTTGTAATAATATTTAAAAATATAAATGTTATCTCTATATACCAATTATTTAATTGAACTAAAGAAGAAAGACGAAGGGTTGCAGCATTCTTTCCTACTTCTTTGGTGCCGGATCAATGTGTCTTTAAGTGTGTGTGTGTGTGTGTGTGTGAGAGAGAGAGAGAGAGAGAGAGAGAGAGAGAGAGAGAGAGATGGCCTGCTGCTTGGTCAGTGCCTCTGGGGCGGCCTCCAGTGGGCAGCAGATGCTGGCAGTGACAGACCCTGACTTCGCTCCATGCTTGACTACACACAGTAGCTGTCCACATCCTGTCCCCGAGTGTCCACAAATGCAAACTTCCCTCTTGTCCTGCATGCTGACAGACACTCAGCTGGCAAGAACAACTCACTGCACCAGAATAGGAGATTAGAAGCAGATATCCACACAGAGGCGCTGATCTCTGCCGTGTGATGGCAATGCTGATTACATTCCTGACCTGTTCCCTGCAGCACAACAGCGACACCAGTAAATAGCCCATAATACATTCATGCATATATCTGCGTCACTCGTTCCCGTTCCCTCTCCTAATTGTTGTCTGCCGTCAGAGTGGATGTGTGGGAGTGTCTCTAGTTTGGCATATGTACACTGATGGTGCTGCACCATGAGGTATTGAGAAACAGCCCTCCCCCACCTCCATGGGTGCATCCTCACACGGCCACTGAAGTGTTAGGACGAGTCAATGTCATCCCTTCTCTCTCTATCTCTCTCTCTCTCTCTCTCTCTCTCTCTCTCTCTCTCTCTCTCTCTCTCTCTCTCTAGGCTGTAAGGTCCCCCTCATCTCCAGCCAACTAGGGCATAGAACTGGAAACCTCCAGATGTGTCACGTGACCACTGGGCTCTGCAGATACACATCACTAGTTATTTCACTACGGGGGGGAACGTGTGTTCATGTGCCAGAGAAGCTTGCAGAACACGTTGTACACAATGTAGTGTAAATAATATTGGTATAATTGTGTATATGAAATGAGAATTGAATATCAATGTGAACATACATGATGTGAATGATAAGATGTGTAGCAGACGTTGGGTGTACGAGAGCGTCCGTGCTGACAGATGGATAAAAAAGTGTTTGTGTGCTTTTACAAAACAACAACACTCATATTATTTTCCACTCGGAGTTGAATCAAAACTGCTAACAGAAAACATCTGTAGTCATCTGCATAGAGTATTGTAATAATTACAAAAGAGGAGTGCTTGCAACTTCATCTACATGAGCAGTAAGGATTTATCTTCTTATTTTTCCCTCATTCCTGTGGTTGGACAGAAAAGGTATGCAGTTGCAGAGTCAACAATTTTTGCCATAGCCAATTCAGTCTAAAGCTGTCTAAAGTTTTGCCAGAGCCAATTTGATCTAAAATAGCCTAAAGCTAAAATTTCATTTTGTTAATGGGTATTATAAAGAGAAGTGATCTGGGGATGAAATTTGCGATTTTGAATGTTCTTCTGAGTGATCGTTGTGGTATTGGAAAGCACAGCAAAAACATTGTCTCTAGTTTTCTTTTGATTGTCTATGGCTCGATATAACTTCCAAAACAAAATGCAAAATTCATGTGTTGCCCTTTTCACAGCACCTCAAGTACACAAAAAAAGTTATATTACGCAACAGAAAAAAGTAGGAATCTTCAACAAAAATCAGACACTGTTCAAAAAAAATTTTCCCCATCAAGACTTGCATACAAAACTATGGAGGCTTGTTTCTGCTATAGAATGAAAAATATAAAAGGTAATTGCGACTTTTATCTCACAATTCTGACTTTTTTTCTCACAAATGCGAGTTTACTTCTCGCAACATTGACATTATTATTATTTCTGACATTATTTCTCAGAATTTTGAGATGGAAAGTCAGAATTGCGAGATATAAAGTCAGAATTGCGTGATATAAAGTCAGAATTGCGTGATATAAAGTCGCAATTGTGAGATATAAAGTCAGAATTGTGTGATATAAAGTTGCAATTGGGAGATATAAAGTTAGAATTGTGTGATATAAAGTCAGAATTGCGAGATATAAAGTCAGAATTGTGTGATATTAAGTCACAAATGTGAGATATAAAGTCAGAATTGCGAGTTATAAAGTCAGAATTGCGAGTTATAAAGTCAGAATTGCAAGATATAAAGTCGCAATTGGGAGATATAAAGTTAGAATTGCGTGATATAAAGTCAGAATTGCGTGATATAAAGTCAGAATTGGGAGATGTAAAGTCAGAATTGCGTGATATAAAGTCAGAATTGTGTGATATTAAGTCACAATTGCTGAGATATAAAGTCAGAATTGCGAAGTTATAAAGTCAGAATTGCGAGATATAAAGTCAGAATTGCGTGATATAAAGTCAGAATTGCGAGATATAAAGTCAGAATTGCGTGATATAAGTCGCAATTGGGAGATATAAAGTAAGAATTGCGTGCATATAAAGTCAGAATTGCGTGATATAAAGTCAGAATCGCGTGATATAAATGTCAGAATTGCGTGATATAAAGTCAGAATTGCGAGATATAAAGTCAGAATTGTGAGATATAAAGTCAGAATTGCTGAGATTTAAACTGTTCTGTGGAGGAAAAAAGAATTTCCCCCTTAGAATTGGCCTGATAAGTCGCAATTGTGAGTTTATATCTCACAATTCTGAGAAAAATGTCAGAATTTCGAACATAAAAACTCGCAATTACTGTATGTGTTATAAAGTCAGAATTGCCAGATGTAAACTTGCAGTTGTGAGGAAAAAAGTCAGAATTGTGAGAAAAAATTCATACTTCTGACTTTATATCTCGCAATTCTGACTTTAAATCTACTCAATTCTGACCTTATATCATGCATTTCTGACAATATATCTCGCAATTCTGACTTTATATCACCCAATTGCGACTTTATATCACGCAATTCTGACTTTATATCTTGCAAATTCTGACTTTATAACTCTCAATTGCGACTTTTTATTACTCAATTCTGACTTTTTATCTCGCAATTGTGAGAAAAAAAGTCAGAATTGTAATATGAAAAAAAGTCACAATTATTTATTTGTTATATTCAGTGGCGGAAACATGCTTCCATACAAAACACCTTTGTATTTTATGTGAAAATGCTGTTGCTTTTTACATTTTGTCTAAATGTAATGTTATTAATATATTAATACATAATTTGTATTACTACATACTACAACATAACAATACTAATAATAAAAGTAGTAAAATATAATATTAAAATATGTGAAATTATTCAAAAGCTATTCTTTTGCCATGTCATGTCATCTAAATCGGCCCATGTTTGCAGTCATGAGCCCTGTGTATTCTAGTGCCCATTCAATTCTACCAAATTGATCTTTTTAATAATATCCTTGCAGTGGGCAGAGTAAAATAGTGTTACATGGCTACATTCACTCTCCCAACGCAGGCGGCTACTCTGCGCGCTTTAGCCGTAATGCTCCATGTATCATGCACAAGCCATGATGAATTCATTCCCTTTATTCTCTGACCTCCATCAATTTGACAATATCACACCATATTTCATGGCTGACCCCATCTGCAGATATGGGTCCACGCTGTACCTACAGCTGAATTGAGCTGAGCAACAAGAACAGCTGATTAATTTAACCTATTCCTGCTCTACCTGCCACGTGTTACGGACAGCACTAGATGGAATGCATCCGTTCTCACTTTCCTTTTTCCTTCTTAGATTAGTGTTGAGATATTGAAACTCTTGGACAATGATTCCAGTCTCTCTCTTTGACCTGCACAGCTTTTTCTGTTCCTCTTTCCGCTCCAATAGGGGCTTTTCTTCGTTTTGTTGCGCTTTGATACTTAATTGGATTTTCTGTTTGATTGTTTTTTTTTCCTGTATATTGAGGTCTTGCTCCCTTTCAACTACTGTCTGACTCACACTTTGTTCTTCATTAACCTGTGCAATCAATACAGCATCTTAGAGTCAATCCTTATGTAGCCTAATAAAGAATACAGTCAAGTTCAGGCGAGACTTCCCACTTTGAGATTCTCTGTGACACTTTATGACTGAAAAGAAGTAGTTTAGAAGATATGTGGGGGGTTGGCAGCTGACATCTATCTGTGGCATTCCTGTAAGATTTGTCATGATGAAAAAGTTGACTTGTTCACACTAAGCTGATAGCAACATTTCACAACAAGGTCAAACATACACAAAATACATGTGCATACAAGCACTGGATCAGACTTGAGAAGCTGTGACAACAAAAACCTAAGGATGTCAGATAAGAAACAACCACACAAACACATATCGGGGGATTCCAACTGAGGGTGGGACTATAATGGGATGGGGGCAATGATAAAGCGACAGCAAAGAGAGTCATGAGCTGTGGGAGATCATGTGTGTTTCAATGGCCAGTCTAAACACAGGAAGTAGAAGCACACATCATCTGTTGCCATTATAAACATCTCAGAAACCTAAAAAAATGACTTCACAGACCAGACCAGCTCTGTTTGTGTTTAAGAAGACACAATAAAACACTTCCCATGTACACCAGTGAAGTCATTAGGCGCGTTTCCATTACCCCTTTAAATTGCGCAAATTGAAATTGCGAATTTAAAATATGCCCAATTGAAACACGTCCATTTCGCAAAAAAACATAAAAACAAAAAAAAAAAACGTAAAATTTATCACAAAAAAAGTTTTTAAGCTCGCATATGAGGAGGTTTTTAAGGCAATTCGAAAAAGAATATTTCGCAGAACTGCAATGGAAACAGGTTTGCGCATTTACACATAAAAAAGAATTATTTATTTACAAATCTTTACAGTAAGGTCACATGATTTAGAGGATGCTGTGTGTTTGGGGTCCGTGTCCACTACTACTAATAATAATTATCATCATTATTATAACATCTATTAGGCTAAATATGTAGAATGCGCTTTTATCCAAAAAAGGAACAAAGCAATTTGTCACATCTCATTCATAATAACGGTTGGACAAGATTTTGACGCATATCCAAGTGTTTGTGCGAGAGTGGAGCGTACACTGGATGGCAGGGAGGCGCGGGTGCGAACACTTGAATGTTTCTATCTACAGTGGAAACAACTTAAAATACTCTATTTTTCTGGTCATACAGAAAATAATACTACATTATTCGCAACTACGTTTATATGCGTAATTTCACAATAACAAGAAAACGTTGTGCTTTTGTAAAATAAACTAAAACAATCAGGCGCGGTTTCATGGTCTCTGAACTGAAGTGCTAGAACTGAAACAAAATATAGCCTATGTAAGCTAAAACTAACTTATTCAGAATTGAAAGCTAAAACCTTTTGATTATGTAATTAGAAAAATCCATATGAAAGGTTAATAGTTTAATAATAAACAATTAAAATGCCTTGTTATTTTTTAGACACATTTATTATAGCCTATAACTCATCTATAAATCACCTTTCTGTAGGCTGTAGGAACAATTTAATTTTAAGGTTCTAACTTGGCCTTAGAAAACCAGTAAAATCTATATTTTTTCCATATTAATTTGTGATATATTTAAAATGTTTATTAAAGGGGCAAAGGTCATAAACAAATATCTGAAAAATTGTCGTTATATTTTTTCTTGGTGTTCAACTTTGCGTTATAAAAATACAACAACCGTAAATTTTTTTCATTTTGCAATTATGGGTTAAATACAGGAAAACAAATTGACACAAAAGTACACTGACCATTTGGATATAATAGGATTTAAGAGTTCTTTATTAAATTCATAAAAGAAACAATAATTACATAAATAGCTACTGGACTGTAAACCTCAAAGAAATGCCATAACCAAGACCTCGGAGCAGAAATGAGGGAGAAACACTCTGTGTCTTTCCCTGCCATCAATGCTTGGATAACACATCACATCTCCTTCCATTAATAATAATAATGTAGTAGTGGTGGCTGTGGTATATAGGCTATAAACCTACCAATTTGTTGCCATGATTAAGTTTCCATGACTTTTGGAATGACTTATCGTGTGAGAAAAAAAAAAAAAGTTTAAGTCGCATAACATCGGTTAAAATGCTGTCATTCGTAATCGATTTTTATCGACATTTAGAAAAAAATGGCAAAAGATTTGTGCAAATCTGTAATGGAAAATTAGTCGACTTTGGAGGCTAAATGCTAGCCTTTGTTTATAAATCTGAGGGAAAAAGTTAGGCATTGGAAAATGTGTATAAAGCGAATAAAAATAAATAAATAAATAAATAAATAGTTTAAATAGCCAAGGAATAAGATAATAACAAACAATAATAAAAACAACAGCTAATAATAAACATTGTTTTATTATTATTACATTATTTGCTTTGGGTTTTGTACTATAGTCTTACTACTACTACTACTACTACTACTACTACTACTACTACTACTACTAATAATAATAATAAATAATAATAATGTAATTTACACTTCAAATTTAATTTAATTTAATAATTTAATTTAATCTGGCATATTTACTATCTATCACACAATCCTTCTTCTAAAGATTGGTTGAGTCCTTTTTGCTTTCATCCATTTGAATAAATATTCTATAAAGACGTGATTATTAAAACTTAAAATAAATAAAATAATGGTTGATGTTAAATGAACCATATGTGATGTAAACTCAGCAACTAATCAAACATTTAATGTGCTCCAATGGATGGATGGAATGGGATGAATGGATGAATGGATGAATGGATGGATAGATGGATAGATGAATAAATGGATAGATGGATAGATGGATAGATGAGATAAATGGATAAATGGATAGATGGATAGATGGATAGATGGATGGAGATAACCATAGATAGATGGATAGATGGATAGATGGATAGATGGATAGATGGATAGATGGATAAGATGGATAGATAGATAGATAGATAGATAGATAGATAGATAGATAGATAGATAGATAGATAGATAGATAGATCAATAGATAGATAGTAATAGATAGAACATTTGCAATGCTTTATTAAAAAAGACAGATTATGTCAAACACTTTTGGACTGGAATAACTACCGCTTTTAGGTAGGATATTATCTAGGGCATTATGACCGTTTACGAACTATTACTTAATTGATAAAAAGCACGATAATCTTTTTCCTCTTAAAATAATTGCCATGTACCGCTATAGATGTCTAAGTCAGTCTATATAGACTATCAAAAGCACAGACCACCAAGTGGAGTTTGACTGACACTTCTGAAGAGACACAGATTGATTCCTTTAAAGAAAGGTATAAAGTTTTGGTTTAATTTTCCCTGTGGAGAAGCTTACTTTCTAAAAGGGGGATCTGAAAAGGCAAAAAATGTGGTGGGAGCCAAGAAGAAAATTGTAGATCACATTATTACAACACACTTATGCCGTGCCATGGTTTTAATTTTGGAGCACAAACAACAGGTTGGGAAAATAAAACAACAGGGTTGTGTGAAAAAGGGATCCCATTAAAGTGAGTTGGCAGAGAATGTAAAAGGAAAATGTTGTAATGATTCAACTCATATGGTGCTAAATGCAGTAATAGATGGCCTGGAAGCATTTTGCTTGAGGAGAGAGTAATCACTAGCAGGTATGCACTGGCAGTGACGTCATTCCACAGAGGGCCAGTTGCAAGCTGAGAGAGGGGTAAATCTGATGCGTACAATGTGGCTGCGAGTACAACTCATCCAGGTTTAGCCCATAGATAAAGGCCTACATGGGTGCTACATGTATCGTCTTACTGAAAGCTGCTGCATTCACTCACTGCAAATCTGGCCATCCTGGGACTATTCCTGTGCTTAGAACCCCTGAGAGGTTCTCGGTCGATGGACACCGGATGACCTTTCAAGCTACATGCCGATGAATGAATCATGGCAATCTGCCCACTGCTGACGTGTATATGTCTCATTATGTTAATGACAGGGGCTGTTCTCAGTCTCTGTGACAGAGATGACTTTCGACCTGAGTTCTAAGATGCTGGGTAGAGCCCTTCAGATTCTACTATCATTGGGCCTACTTATGTCTAACAGAGGATGAATATTACCTGCTGAAAGCCTATTATTAGGGTATTCATACATTTGAATTTGACTCTGAATAGGGACGACTCGCTCATCTGCTATCAAACACTAATGTAAAGTCACCAGAGATATCATTTTTTTTCTTATTCTTTTAATTTATGGGCTGTTAGCCTTTACTTTATAGGACATATAGAGCTGACTTAAAAGTGTACAGAGAGAAGAAGTGGGACACAACGCAAGTCAGACTTAAACCAGGGTCCCTGTGAGAACATGGCTCTTTACATATATGCATATGCAGGTGAAACTCGCAAAATTATTTACATAAGTGACATAATGCATAAGCCATAATCATCAAAATTATGACAAATAAAGGCTTGCAATGTCTCACTTTGCATGTAATGAGTCTATATAATATATTAGTTCCGCCTTTTAATTTGAATTACTGAAATAAATTAACTTTTGCACATTCTAAATCTAATTAATTCTAAGAATATTAAAATTTAGAAACACAGCAGTGTAAACTACACTACCAGTCAAAAGTTTTGGATCAGTAAGATTTATAATGTTTTTCAAAAGAAGTCTCTTCTGCTCACCAGGGCTGGATTTATTTGATTATTATAAAAAAAATAAAAATAAAAAAATATATTTGAGTTTTCAGCATCATTACTCCAGTCTTTAGTATCACATGATTCTTCAGAGATCATACTAATGTGATGATTTGATGCTCAAAAAACATTCATTATTATTTTCAACATTGAAACAGTTGTGTGCATTTTTTATGGATTCTTTGATGAATAGAAAATTCAAGAAAACAGCATTTATTTGAAATATAATCTTTTGTAACATTTTGTAAAATTAATTAAAAGTATTGGTTTATTTCATTACTTTCCCCCAAAAAATGAAATGAAAATCCTTATTGACTGCAAACTTTTGAACTGGTAATGTTTAATGTTACAAAAGCTTTCTATTTCAGATAAATGTGGTTCTTTTTGAACTTTCTATTCATCAAAGAATCCTGAAATAAAAATGTAAATAACTGTTTTCAACAGTGATAATAATGATGTGTATAATAATTATAATAATAAATGTTTCTAGAGCATGAAATTATCATATTAAAATGATTTCTGAAAGAATCATGTGACACTCTAGACTGGAGTAATGATTAAATTACACTTTACTATATTCTCACATAGAAAACAGCTGTTTTAAATTGTAATAATACTCTACAATATTACTGTTTTTTGCTGTTGTATTTTGAATAAAAAATGGAGCCTTGGTGAGCAGAAGAGACTTCTTTTAAAAACATTAAATATCTTACAGATCAAAAACTTTTGACTGGTATTGTATGTGTTGTGTGTGTGCCATAACCATCAATTAACTAATGAATAGCAGTAGTATATACACACACACACACATAAACTATTACATTAATTGTACAATTCATGCATGTATACGCGTGCAAATTCTAAAATAAATAAATAAATAAAAATAGTCCTGCTCACTCTCTCTATTCAGTGTAAATGAGTGAGTGTTTACCGATAAAAGTAAAAAAAGAATGAACTTTATCTAATTACACAATCTTTCTCTGACTTTGCTGCACGGCTCACATCCCGCGTTCCTTAATGTGGCTCATCTCCCTCTGTCCCATGTGGAACACCTTTGCATGTGGTTTTCATAACTCGACACCTTTACAGAAAACTATCCGTGTAATCTGTTGGGAAGCCCAAAGTGACAGCTAACAAAAACAGGCAGTTTTTGTCTTCATGAGGAAATGATTAGTATTTACTGAGCTGCCTTGAGGGTGTAATTGACCACTGGAGAGTGTGTGGTGTGTGTAGGGGACATCGACGCCATGGTCAGGGGTGTTATTCGCAGCGGGGGCCGGCTGCTGTGATTAGCATGTGGAGTTATCTGATTCATGCACAATGGGAGGTGCCCATGCAGGTGAGCTGATATATCGTTGGTTGCTATGGAAGAGGACTTCTACCTTTAATGAAATAGTCTCTCTCTTTCTCTCTCTCTCTCTATTTTGATGTGACAAATGGAGACAGGTTTAAAGAATAAAACGGAATGTTTTGTGCCGGTCTGTCCTGGAGAGTCTCGTCTGTGAAGGCCACCTTTCAAACATTTCGCCACCATTTCTATTCCTCTGTCAGACTCGGTCACAAAATTCAACAACAATTTATGATTGTTAATATGATTTAAAAAGATTGAAAAATGAGTGAGTTGGACAGATATTATTTATGCAATTGTCATTCAACTGCTCATCAATGTTGTTATCTTCAACCTGTCAAGGCGCTGTTTTGAACTGAACGGTGCATATTAATAAATTCTCATTCATATCATTTCAATTCCTTCTTATCAGTCATCGATGGAGCACAAAACGCTGGCCTTTAAAAGAATAATGCTATTTAAATGATGTTGCCTCTGTTTACAAACTCAATTGATATGGCTTTTATATAGTTATAGTCTAAGCTAAGCCAAAATTTCACACAAGCACTTTTATGATTAGTGGACCTTCATCATAAAATAAGACATTGAAATGTACTGAAAACAATATTACGACTTGTAAAAAACAGAGCCTAACAGTTTCTTTACTGTAAAAAAACGGCAGCTGTGGTTGCCAGAACTTTAAACCGTTAAAAGATCCGGTAGGAACCTTCATCATAAAATAAGACATTGAAATGAATCTGAAAACAATATTACACTGTAAAAAATAAACGCATTTTATGTAAATGTTTTTATGTACTATGTACTTATGTACATAAAATGTTATAAACATTTTATGTAATGTTTTTACAGACTTAACATAAAATTTACAGTAATAAACCGTAATTTATTTTCTGATAAAATGTGGATTTACCAACTTATTGATGTATTGATATTAGGGCTGGGCAGTTGTATTCAATATTGTAGGCTATTCATTTCTCCTCGCAAAACGAAGTTTAGTTTCAAACACATAGGCGATGCGATAAGAACAGTGTGGAAATTTTAGCAAAACTAACAACAACAAAGCTAATAATTTATGCTCGTTCAAGCTCAAACTAACCGAAGTAAAACCTTTAACGTGCCAATCTTTAAATTAAACTAGCCTGAATTCCTGGCTATTATTAGATAAAGTGCAGCCAGACTCAACGGGGCTGTTTTACACCTGCCACTTCATGAGTTTCTCAGATCGGATAGCCGATTTATCTGAACTCTGATTTATCAAAACGATTCCATTAGGCCTACACCTGGTCACATAAATGTGTTTTTGCAAAACAGTATAGCCTAAATCCGATCTTCAATTCCCGCTATATAGATTTAAATGAAGTGCACGTGCATTCTAAAGCAACAGATGTGCTGCATTTTATTGATCATCATCAGCTAATTTCAAAATCATCAAAGACAGCAATAAGAGAGAAGCGCCAACAGCCTGGTGTTAAGATCATTTCGTTTCTTTATTTTTAATGAAGATTTAAGATTCTGCGACTTTTCACTTTCACTTTGATTTGCGATAGATATGTGGCGCGTTGACTTAGACGCTCAGGTTGCTCATCTGAGGTGATTTGTGTGCAGTCGCGCCGTCACATTTGACTAAAATAACATGACATATGGCCTATAACACCGGCGGGCGTGTTGGGTGGGGCTTGGGTAACGATATATCCAATATCGCCAGTATTGTTTAAGGCGATTATCGATAGAAAATTTGACATATTGCCCAGCCCTGAATTGATATCTGTCTTAGACCATTGTAATATATTGACAACAGCATCACAGCAGTGATTAGAGTTACATGAGCAATCACAGCTCATCACAAGTGACTACTTGTATAGGGCAATACTTATTTAAAAGAAGCTGCACAATGTCATTCACACAAACATTAAGCACCATCATGGTAACACACATGAAATTTAAAAAAATGCAATAAACATTAATTTAACAACATTAAATGTAACATATAACCCTAATGTACATAACTGATTAGAAAAAAAACCCAAAAATAATATGAGGAACCAATTAACAGTTTAACACTGTAGCATTTTTACAGTATTTTACCTTAAAATCACGGTTATTTTTTACAGTGTAAGTAATTGGGCCAGTGATGTTACTGTTATTGTACGACTATAGTTCAGCTTTGTCTCTGTAAGTAAACAATTACTCATTCTAAGTTCCCTGGACTAGACTCAAGGCTCAAGGGATTTGTGTGCTGTCTGCCGAACAATAAGAGGAGATATGCTTTAAAACGGCCAGGATTTGAGCGGGAAAGACCATATTGGTCAAGGACTGAGGCTGGAGGATAACAAGAGGATTCAAGGTAGGAGAGTGATCGCTGTGGATTTTCATATCAACATACTCATCCTATTATGTGATTTCTCTCACTAGGCAATTAGTTTGTCTGTGGGTATGTTTTGTGTTTGGCATATTTCCATATACGCTGCTTTTATAAAAGGGCCTGATTTTAAAGCAGTCACCATAAAAACACATTGATGTTACTAACAAAAATACTAAATGGAGCTTGCGGCGATACTAATAATGACAATATCAATAGTGCGCGGCACAGAAGAGCACCAACACAACAAATATGATCTGTTTTATGCTCAGACGACATCATTTTCTTCTCCAAATGCATTATGTGGGGAACGAGTGCGGCTGATTGCATTTGAAACGTATTATGGGACATCTGTCTAAATCTGAGATGATGTAATTATATAATTGAACATGTGGAGCTCTTTCCTGGAATATGGTTATTGGAAGTTGGCACGGGCTGAGAGCGACCGACCACAGCCGTTACGAGAGAAGAGAGAAAGATGGAGCAAGAATGTTCCAGAACATGATGTTGGCTGCTTTAAAAAAATAAAATACTTGGAAACTCTATGGTGTGCTTAGACAGCCATCTTTCAGAAACCATCCTTAAGGAGTTATATCCAGCCTTTGTGCTACAGCCTTGCCAGCATTGAAATATTCACAGCTTAAAAATGTATATGAAAATACTTGAAGGCCATATCACCAAAACATGTGAAAAACACACATCTATGAAGAAGCCAGAAGCCTTTGGTCTGAGAATAATACTGTAATAGGTACGTTTTTTTTTTTTAAATAACATCACAGATATTTCGCCTTGGTTGAATTTTCGTTAACCTTCTAATGTTTGTTTTTTTTGTACAGCAGAATTGATGTATTTCATCAAAATAAATTTGACAGTAATATGCTGCTGATGAGGAGACTGGCACGTCACAGTAACGCAAATACATAAAGTTGCCTGTTGTTTTTCATCAAGCACAGATTAATTATTTGTCTAAGAGCAGTGCTACACAGCTGCCATTGCACACAATAGCTATTCTGGTAAGTTTGTGTCAAGCACACACTTCTGCGTGGGGTGCAAACACAGTAGCAGGTGCTGAAGAAGTTAGTACTAAGCCTGCTCAGAGCCATTCATCAGAACTGTTATTCATGAGCTTGTCTGCACTCCCATGCTAGAAAGAGGAGAAACATGTCAGGCAACTGCCAAACAGAGCATTCACCTGCACACCTGCACTGCACTCTGCACGATTGGCCCTATCAGTATTCATGCATCTAACTACAGCTGTTTCAGCCCACAGCCATGAAAAATGGTGCGGACATATATTTTATGCATAGACACTGTTGATTGCAGGGAAGATTTTTTACTGGTGTTGCCTGTTTAACACATTGAACAGCATGTATAGCTGGGAAGAAAAGTGTTTTAAGGTGCTTTTTTGTATATAAATGAATTTTTGATGATCTTTTTATATTCTTTGGCATTGATAAAAGGATACCTCCGAAAATGAGAAAATAAAAAATTCCAAGAAGCCCCTGCAGCTAATCTGTGAATATATAAGATGAATAAAAAATGACCATAGACACTGATGAGTGGATGCTCCCTCATCATGATTCTCCATTAGTTACCTTGGAGAACAATGAGAAGAGTCACAATAGGTTACAGAGAGTGAACTTTAACAAGCTCTCTTTGTCATATATATATATATATATATATATATATATACATATATAACCTATTAAATATGTCACGTTGTTGTGTTCATGTTTGAGTTTGTTCGCATTCTCTAGTCTGTTCACTCAGTGTCTGTGCTCTCCATGTTTGTCTCTGTGGTTTCTGAATGTGTTCAGCATGGTTTTTTGATTGTGTTCAGAATAGGTGTGTTTCATTAAAGGGTAACTAAACCCTAAGCAGAAGAATGATCTGTAAGAATAGGGCTTTATTAGTGCTGATCATTAGCCTGACTTCGCTCAATACTCATATTCTATTGAGAATATGAGTCCGAGTATCGCTCCATTAAGCTTTTGATTATGAGGCGTGTCTTAACCGAACCAGGAAAAAACAAGAACTCTGCACTCAATTGGATAGTCGGTAGATCTACAACCAATCAGAGCAACGCAGTAAGTCAACTCATTTGCATAGCGCAGTTTTCAACTACAGAACTTACTTATTTTAGAAGTTAAATAATGAGTGTTGCTTCTTTTACTTAATCTTCTCAATGAGTGCGACCAAAGCAGAAACCACAACGACCACAGGCTTTTCATTACACATCTTCTTAGTGACCATCGGAGCCAGCTGATAAAGTTACACTTTTCCCGAATCATGTGGGAAGGACGGCAAAATATCTTTCCGAATCGACAAATGCCTTGATTGCAGTTCTCTGTTTGTCTATTAAAATTAATGCGCTGTCGATTTATTTTACAACAGATGCGACAGCGGAACGTTGATAACGTGATGATTACTTGCAGATTAATCTGTCCATCATCATCATAGAAGCCCGCCTGGCAATTTGATTGGCGCAAACATTCGTTTGCCTGATCATAATTATCTCTCAATGAATCGAGTCCAGACAAACTTACCGCGTCCAAAAATATGTTGTGGGCAGAGTTTGGGCTGGCATCCAGGCTGGCTGATCATTGATTCAAGTAACTTTTTGGCATTTGGGTATGAAGTGTTTAATTCTACAATATATATAGTAAAAACTGTGATTGGCTGACATATGAAACAGCTACGTTTTACATGTGAAACTCTCTTGAATATTTTTACTACAACTATTATACGTTTTTACTATTACAGCTACAGTTTCGAGATTAACGAATTGTGAGAAGTTTTTTAAAGTATTTAGATCTATTCCCATCACATAAAATGTTGCCATGATAAGCACTGAGCAAGCTAATGACAGTCTGTCGATCGCGAGAATGAAGATCTTATCATTGCAACGCAGCCTCTAAAGCTTGCACCAATGCAAATATGATGATGTACATATAGCAAGAGCTTTGTTGTGCAGTGTAACGTGTCATATTGATTTCATACGAGTTCCAGATAAACTTGCACTGTGTGGAACTTGGCTGTTCTTTGACCGATTTTTGTATAATTTGTTCACAATTTAAATACGATTACTTCTCATCCTACTAAAAGAAACTATGCAACGTTGATATTTTATTCACTGTCTGAACTTGAACAATTAGGCTAACGCTACACATCAGAAATTATTGCTTGGTAGCTTGATGGATTTATTTTCAGACATTCATCGAGGCCAGCTCTGTATTGGCCCAAGTTGAGGAAACAGTCGTCAGTGAAATGTTTGGACCACACAAAACTTTGGGAAGTTGTGTCGGCTGTAGAGAAAATAAAATTAACCCATTGTTTCTTCATAGTTTTGTGTTAATTTGTACATCTGAACACTGATCAATTGCCATGCTTCCCTCATTTGCAAGCCATGATATCTCTCGAGGGAAAAACTCAAATCAAAAAGCTCATTTTCTCATGGGCGAGCCAAATTCTCTGGGCGGGCAAAGCAGAGAAAGGGGAAGTTACCTTTCCTCCGTATGACGTCATACAGGGGAGATTCAAGATCAGCCCGTCTGAGCTTTCATTTTCTTTTGTATTAATGTAGGGTCCTTTCTCCTTTTCTTTAAACATCTCCATTTCTTCCGTCCTTCTTCAATTTTATCTCGCTTTAGCCAAACTATTCTACCGAAGGTAAACAGAGATCATGCTTGTAAAGATGGCGCCCACGTCCCATAATGCAACATGGTGTGACGTGGAGGTCCACATTCCCTATACATCTCTACATCCCCTCATGCACAGCTAGCTGAAACTCCTTCTTTATGTGTACGGGTGTGTTGTAATGACGCAAAGACATGTCTCGGATTTCCCGGAAACCCACCAGTACCACTGAAATTAAAATTATTATTACAAGCTAACCGTTTTGAATCTAGCTATGGCAAGCAGTTTTGAACACAGGCAGAATATATATATATATATATATATATATATATATATATATTTACATCATTATTTTTGATAATTTTTAACTTAAAAAGGCTTACCGACAACAGCTTTAAAATAATGGATCACAATTTTATTTTAAAGCATAAACATGTTTAGATCTTTCATCCGATTAATTGATTAATCAATAAAACATTTGAGAGATTCATTTCTTACCAAAATAATCTTCAGTTGCAGCCCTAATATATGTGTGCATGTATATATGACCAGTTTACAACAATTATTGAAAATGTTTGCCTAAAAAGAACAATTTGTTCAAGGTTCAGACACCTAGTGCATTACTCATACAAACTACTTTTAATGTGCTTTTGTACAGTTTGGCACTTTGGTGTCCCATTTTCCCAGAGAGTCATCAATATGTTCTTCCAAAAAACAAACAAAAAAACAATTAAAACATAAAATCCTTGTTTTCAGTTGCACAGTTTTGTAACATGAAGGTGATAAATCAATGACAGATATTGTGGGTAAACTATTCCTTTTTGCTTGTTTCCATCATGTCGCATATAAACAAGAGCACAAGGATAGTACGTATCCCTAAGCTTAGCTAAAAAAATTGTGGAAAGTAGATGACAACAACAACAACAAAAAAGCCCAACAGCTAATCTGGGTTCAGGGAAACAGAGAGGCAATCAAATTCTTTCTTATGAGGGGAGAAAAGAAAGAAGGGAACACAGACAATGGCATAGCTGATCAGAAACATTAGGCGCGTACCAGGCCTAGGCTCCCCAGCAGCGTGGTACCGAGTTCGGAGCTCTCGAACAGCTCCTCTTAATCCCCTTTCAGCCAGGCTTCTCTTCCTGCCCCTGACCCCCGCTGCGATGAAGTTATCACCCAACGCAGCCTGGCTCTCTGGCCGCTTCAAAGACACTGAGGCATTTGTTGAACGGCCATTTATCTGCATGAAAGGAGTGCAATTTGCCCAATAATATCGCCACTCCATATGAAAAAAAAAGCGCAAAACTCTGGTCTATTCAATCAAGAGAAACAGAATTCAAAACCTCTCAAACTCTTTCTTCTTGAATTTGAAGGAAAAGCCTAACAATATGTAGTATTATCATCAAGAGAGGAGTCCAGAGAGGTCAATGGCTCAGGAGAATGTGACTCTGACATTTCCATTTATTTAAACAAAGCAACGGAAATAGAGAGAATGTAAAGAGGCTTTAAACATGTAAGGATGACACAACTGGGGCAGGTTAAAACCTGGATATATAACAATGTAGCATTGAAAACTGGGACAAACAAAGTAAAGGAAGTGACAAGGGCCAAAGATGGCGCGGTAAGAATTTGTAGACTGTACTCTAGTTGCCCTGACTTCATTCGAGGTGCAGCGTCTCAAGCTGACAAAAGCTGAAGGAGGCAGCTGAAGTGGCAGGGATTTCAAAGCGAGAAGTGGGAGAAGTCATTGCGTGCCCACCCGCAGAGACATATGGGGAGGAATACAAAAAGTTTTTTTCTGGGGTATTTTCTCTCCTCTCACCCTCCCCTTTCTCTCCTTGGTTTGGCGTGGTACTGAACAAAGACAGAGGGCATTTTAATATCATAGGAGTGCTGTGCCTTTGATTCCATAGAACGAATACTAACCAAACGCATTCTCATTGGTTCATCTAGGCTAGTCGCTGATTGGATGACGACGTTAAGCCTTGGCGAGATGGGAGAAAGTCTTGTACACACTGACACACTAACACCGATAACAATACGCATTCACGCAGATGTTTTCCAGTTTTAGGTTTTATGATACAAAGAAAATTTAAGTCACGTTTTAATTGTTGATGGGCCAACCGGACTAGTGCGGATTTAAATCGTTATTTTTATTTCGCTCCACTGTATTGTTGTGTAGCTCTCTTATTCAGTGCATAGCATTACATCCCATTCGTGATCTTCGGTACCTGAGGTTAATTTTTCGAACAGTCCTGGATCAAATGGAGTAACTAAATGGCATTTCAAACAGGGGCTTCACTCACCTGACCCACAAGAAGTGACACATAAGGATACCATCTGGTCAGTCAGATCTGCCTCAAGCATAGAAGAACTAATCCATGGATGAAGGTCAATGACCAGCAGACATCAGAGCATCAAGGCCAGGAATCAGCAAATCAACCTGCAAGGAAAAGAGAGAGGAGACTTTGAAATTATTGAGTTTTTAAGGACAGAGAGGAAAAAAGAGGGAATTGATGCCGAGTCTCACACAGTGGGTTCACCACAGATGTTCTCTTTATGGGCAAAGGTCTCTTTGGCTTTTTAGAAGATGGGGTAACAGAGTCTAATGGTGTAATTAATGTAGTTCGAATGAGAGACTGTCAGTTGGGTTCAGTCACAACACAATTAATGCTATTTAAGATCTAAATGCAAGAAAAATTTGAATTTGGATTGAAAAGTAAATTAATGAATAATAATAACTGACATAAACGGACTTCCAAACAAAACAAGCAAACATATATAGAGTTCAGATGCAAAAGCCTCTAAGTGCCATTTGAAATTTTCTTCTAAAATGATAATTTCTATCAAGCTTGTATAGACCATTTCACAAGATGTAAACAACACTGGTCCAGAAGCATTTCCTGTTTTCCAGTTTTTTAACACTACATAAAAGCTGGGATAAAATACAACCAACAGAACATTTAAAACTGAATCAAAAAGTTAAACAAACATCTTTAAGATGTTTTCTTTACATGTGAAATAAAGAAAACAGCTACTGAAACAGGAAGTGTTTCTGGACCAGTGTTGTTTATATCTTGTGAAATGGTCTATATTTAGGTTCAGTAATTTTACTAACTCAAATGGAATGAGTATGACTGATTAATTGTCATTTAAGTGAAATTACTGAACTTAAAATATGCAAGCTTGATAAAAATGAGTCATTTTAGAAGAAAATTTCAAATGGCATTTAGAGGCTTTTGCATCTGAACTCTTCATATATACATACATATGTACGTAACGTTCAAAAGCAACACTGATAATAACAAGAAATGGGTCTTGAGCAACAAATCAGTATATAATAATTATTTTTTGTAGGATCACGTGACACTGAAGCCTGGAGTAATGCTTAAAATTCAGCTTTACCATCAAAGAAATAAATTACATTTTTAGATATATTAAAATAGAAAACAGTTAAAGTTGTAATAATATTTCACAATATTACAGCATTTTTGATCAAATGAATGCAGCCTTGTTAGGCACAGGAGCACTTTCAAAAACATTTAAAAATCGTATGATCAGTTGGTATAACCTAGAGTCCAGAAATAAGCTCCAAATGTGAGTAAAATATTTAATATATAAAATAAAAATGTATTTCTAAAATGTACTATTATATTATATCAACGCAGTCTCATTCTAAGACGTCATATAACTCTGACGTCTTGGGACGTCTTTTGACCATACGTCAACATCCTCCGTTTTAGGGTACTCTTTAACGTCGGTTAATATGTGATTATTGAATACCTAACCCAACACTGTGAAAAAAATCCGTTAAATTTACAGGAAAACCCTGGCAGCTGTGGTTACCAGAATTTTCCTGTTAAAATACGGTAGCAACATTTTAGGTTTTACAGTCTTTGACCGTATTTAATTTTACAGCAAAAAACTGTATTTCATTATCTGATATAATGTTAATTTACTGACCTTTTGAAGCATTAATATCTGTTTTTGTTCAATTGTAATACACTGACTGCCAACAATCATAGCCATAATGAGAGTCAAATGATCAATCAAAGCTCAATCATAATCAGATCTTCCACAAGAAAGTTTATACTATTATATAGAAACTGCACAGTGTCATTCATTGCAAACATTAAACACCATCATGGGAACATGTTGAAATTTTAAAAATGCAATAAGTATTAATTTAACAACATTAAATGTAACATAAAACCCTAATGTACATATCTGATTAAAAAAAAAAACTAAGAAAATTATGAAGAAACAGTTAAAATACATTAAATGTGAAGTGTCACGCAGGGAATTGTGGGAATGTCAATTTACATTTTTTCACTGTAAATTATACAATGACTTACTTCTTTTCACTTCCAAAAACTGTAAATTTAACAGTATTTTACAGTAAAATTACATTAAACGTACCATTATCATATATCGCAGTTATTTACCGTATATAGTAAGAAAACTTTCTGTTAACCAATTAACAGTTTTTCACTGTAGCATTTTTACAGTCTTTTACTGTTAAAATCACAATAATTTTGACAGTGTACCCCAGACCTAAACCTACCCATAAACCTACCCCATCACCTAACTGATGTTAAAGGTAAAGCGTCAGTTGTATGAGCGTCCCCAGGAATCGTCATGTAACTGACGTGTAGAGGAGATGCCCCTAAAACGGACGGATGTTGAGGTATGGTCAAAGGATGTCCCAAGACATCGGTGAGACTGTGTTAATTATATATCTACTAAAGAAAATCTCTGTTGTAACTGTATCTTCTAACAACTTTCACCTCAGCTGAAAATTTGCTGTCAGAAGTTGATCTGGGATGCTTAAGGTTTTTGTTTTTCCTCCAGAACTCATATGTGCAATATATTTCACATTAAGCCATCAAAATGAAAATAAAAGTAACAAAAGCATATTTACTTGAGGCAGATGCAGTTTCAATGAGTGAAGGAAACTAGCTCATAAGGCATATTACTTGCATTGTTTATCACTAAAATACAAGGAATAAACGGTTAAATGAATGTTATACTGGCAAAAATGCATGCAATATTGTATACATGAAAGTAAAAAAAGCCAGTAAAATCCACAAATTTCTCTCCACCCTAACTAGACTCAAGCCTTCAAACAAACCTGACAACCTCCTGACTGTACTTTTAATCCCAACTAGAGGCCGGACACGAGCTTTGATACTAGATAACACACTTTTGAAGGCCTGATTATCATTCATGGATTCACCTAATCAGGGCTTAATTGAGAGCTCATTTGCCGAGTGACACAGTTTTGCATATTCTCTTCTCATTTGCAGGAGAGATTGTGTGTGTGTGTGTGTGTGTGTGTGTGTGTGACAGAAGGAGAAGAGAGTGAAGAGTATTAGTTCCCTATGGAGACGGGAGCTGGACAATGGACGGTTGGGAGATAGCATGAGGGTTTTAGGCGGACCTCCTGGTGAGCTGTAAAGCACAAACAACTCAGTGTTTCAGGAGATAAGAGAGAGAAAGTCTGTCTCAACAATCACTATCATCTACTCAAGACCAAAATCATGATACAACACACCAGTGCAAGACCTCACTACACTACAGAGTGAAGCACAACCTCAGCTGAGCTGCATCAATGCTAACATCCACCAAACGCAAATAATCATAGCTCACCTAAAGGTTTACAGTAGATGAATATTTAGAGGGATACATAGAGATAAATCGTCAGACATGCATTGTCATTCTTTAAAAAAAATCTCTCAACAGTGGAAAATGAGATGTACGCAATGCCAGGTAAATTCCACCATTTTCAAAAATGTGCAGTTTAAAAGTGTTTTGCGTTGTCTTCATTCAGTTTCTTGCAGTCAGATGAGATGTTGTCAGGCTATATGTTACTGTCATTATTCTAAATGTTATTTTCATAACTTGCTCAGATATAAAAATAATAATAAAATCTCTTCTCTCAGAAAATGTTCCTGTCAGATGTTATACTGTGCTCATTATACATAATATGTCGTGTTAGCTGGGAAGGATTTGAATACAGGTCTAGATGTCCATTCATCAGGATCAGTGTTCATTTGTTTTATTAACAAGTCATAGTTGTATTGTGTAGTTACCATGGTAACTGTAGTTTCCATAATCTTACGAAATTACGTGCAGAACAGTGCTGCTAGGATCCTGATGAGAGTGCGAAAAGTATGAACACATCATTCCCATCCTCCACACACTCCACTGGCTTCCCGTTTCTGCTAGGATCGAATACAAGGTTCCACTTCTCACTCACCAATGCATCTATGGAAACGTACCCCCTACCTGAAATAACTACTACAAAACTCAAACCGAAACTCTAATACCAAAAACTAAACTCTGCACAATGGGCAATCGTGCCTTTTGCTCTGCCGCTTCCCAGATTTGAAATGCCCTCCCGGACCATCTGAGGTCACCATAGACTATCAAGACTTAAAAAAAGGGACTAAAGACATTACTTTTTAGCAGATCTAATGAATTTTAAAAATGTCTCGAATATTGTTCTTAGGATCAGACCTGTAGAACTTTGAGGTTTTTTCTTAAAATGTAAAGTGCTTTTACAAATAAAATGTATTATTATTATTAGAATCTTTAAGCCAATATACCACTTTATTTTTCATGTTGTGTTATTTTCTTCATGATGACTGTGGTGGCTCATACCAACTTATTAAATATATTGTATTAACGAAAGAATATTTTGGGACTGCTATTTAATAGTCTTACCTTATACTGTATATTCACCAGTGTTAGTGGTATTCTCTCCAATTTGTGTGTATGTAAACAACAAAAAAAGTGAAAAGTGTGACTGGTGTGTGTGTTGAAAAATACAATATATATACACACTACTGGTCAAAAGTTTTAGAGTTCGTTAAGATTTTTTATGTTTTTAAAAGAAAACTCTTCTGTTCACCAAGGCTGCAATTTTTTTGATAAAATATACACAAAAAACACAGTAATATTGTGAAATATTATGACAATTAAAAAATGACTTTTTTATGTTAATATATATTAAAATGTAATTTATTCCTCTGAAAAAAAGCTGAATTTTCAGCATCATTACTCCAGTCTTCAGTGTCACATGATCCTTACAAATCACTCTAATATGATGATTTTATGCTCCAAAAACATGTATGATTATTATCCATGTTGAAAACAGTTTTTTTACATTTTTATTTCAGGATTATTTGATGAATAGAAAGTTCAAAATGGAAAGCTTTTGTTACATTAAACACTACCCTTTTAAAAAGTTTGGGGTCAGTAAGAATTTGTATTTTATTTTTGGGGGAAATAAATAAGAAATCAATACTTCTATTCATCAAGGATGAGTTACATTGATCAAAAGTTACAGTAAAGACATTTATAATGTTAGAAAATATTCTAATTATATAAATGCTGTTCTTTGAACTTTCTATTCATCAAATATTCCTGAAATAAAAATGTAAAAAACTGTTTTCAACATGGATGATAACCATACATGTTTTTGGAGCATAAAATCATCATATTAGAGTGATTTGTGAAGGATCATGTGACACTGAAGACTGGAGTAATGATGCTGAAAATTCAGCTTTTTTTCAGAGGAATAAATTACATTTTAATTTCATTTTAAAGTCATTTTAAATTGTCATAATTTTCACAATATTACTGTGTTTTTATCAAAAAATCGCAGCCTTGGTAAGCAAAGAGACTTCTTTTAAAAACATAAAAAATCTTATATATATATATATATATATTTCACTTTCACTCACTATTAGCATGCATGGCAAAAAGTTATTTTCAAATATATAACCAAAGCCCTGCTCAAAGATAAATGTGTAGTTGTCCGTGTGTATGCGCGTGTGAGAGAGAAAGCATGTTTACATGCACAAAGTCTCCAGAGGCCATGTTTGATTATTCCCTTGTGCTGCTGTGAATCTCCTCTATCAAACTCATGTGGGAAATCCTCAAAGCAAGAAGCCTCTCGGACTGCTCAAGTTTTCCAGCCTGTGTGAAGACTACATCCTTGAGAATGCCACAATAAAAATATGGATCACTTCATAAAAAGGAAAATAGGATTCTGTGAGCAATGTGTTGACATGAGAACCTCTAATTCTATAAAAACTGATTCATAGAGAGAAAGAGAGAATATAGAAGATAGGCTGATAGATAGAGAGAAATATCAGTCTAAATCATGCCTGTCCACACATAGCCAAGAATGACTCAGGACAGGCATGTGGTCTTGCTTCAAACTGATTTATCATCTGTTAAAGGGGTGGTTCAGAATTGCGACATCAGGCCTCATTTCCAAGTTAGCCTTAGTGTAATTTATCAGTGGAGACAGTTTTCAAAAATTTGCATCCGGTTGTTCCAGTTGCATAGTTCGCCGGTGCTAGGCTAGCGCGAGTCAAAGGTAACTGCTAGCCTGCCATTAAAACAGTTTTACCCACTCCACAATACACCAAAAGCAAATACATTATAACGCCAGACAATCGATGTAAATGTCTGTTAGAGAATAATGTTAGAAATCAAACTACACTTTCATTGCATTGCAATAGTTATACTTTGTTCCCTGTATTTGTTAGCACAGTCTACAGCAGTGGCGGAGTGATATGTAGTTACCTAGGCAACCAAGAGAGGTAGTGACTCACGCTGAGCCTAGAACCGGTGAACTATGCAACTGAAACGACTGGATCGGAAATTTTTTCTCCACTGATAAATAACACTAAGGCTAACCTGAAAAAGAGGACTGATTTCTGAAATCCTGAACCACCCCTTTAAGCATTGATTCATGAAGGTGCCATTCGAAAAGTTATTTAAAGTGTATAAATAATTTATATAATTTAGTTATATATCTTGAAATTGTAATGATTGCAAGTATATTTATTTATTTTTCATATGAAGCTGATTTTTTTTTTAAATAATGTCACTTTTGACTTAATGAACAGATATCTGAAATCATCATTTTACAAATTGGGGGAACTAAACCATGTTCCATCATTAATGCCAATTTTACAATTTTCACATCTGAATGTTAGCAAAACCTCACCATTGAGCTTGCAATGAAATAATCCCTTAATGTATTGTTTTTCCCCAAATTATTTTCACAATGAAATGATCTATGGTGTCCAGCACTTCAATGCTTCTCACAACTGATTACAGCCATCACTCATCATCAACGGTATTTTGTTTACAGTAAATATACCACAACTACGTTTCATGCAAAAATTTTCTTGGCACCATTTAAAGATGCAATAAAAAGACACATTATGGAACATAAGTCAAATATCTGTGCACTGTTAAAGTTAATCTAGTTCCTCCTTCATCTTTGTAAAACTAGTCAAGAACAAAAAGCTTACGTGTTCCTAGGATGAACAAGCAGAGCGGTGGTATGTGATTGATTATAATTGTGTTGACAGTCTTCTCCCATTCCTGGAATTGTTGGGAGATGAGTTTGCAGGATGGACAGTAAAACGCCTCATTCCTGCATTAGGTGACCTGTGGCCTACACATCCCGACTGACTGGCAGTGGTGAGTTTCAAAATCTGTTTGTTTAATTGCAAAATATGCTTTGAGGACTACTTGGTAGTTCATTCTACTTGGTAATTCATAGTGTTTATTCATGTTTAACTTTTCAAAATAAGACTGTGAATAGCAAATGCATCAAATTTCATATTTTTTAAACTGTTTTAATAATATTAAATTATATAAACCTATATTAGGTCAAAGTAGCATTTGTCATGTCTGAAAGCTAATAAAAAAAGCTGTACCAATACCAATATTCTGTATATATTCAAGACACACAGACAAAAGTTTGGTAAAAAACAGTGATATTGTGAATAATTATTACATTTTAAAATTGATATATATATATATATATATATATATATATATATATATATATATATATATAGCAATTAATTCAGTTTTTAATGCTACATAATCTTTTAGAAAATATTCTAATATGCTGATCCCTTAACATCACTTAGGTCTATTAATGTTTAAACCAGTTGTACTGTTTGATATTTTTTTGAAACCATGATGCATTTATTTCAGGATTATTTGATGAAAAGTTCAAAAGAAGAGAAATGGTTTGATATTTAAATCTTTTGTAACATTTTAATTACAATAACTTTTAATCTATTTCATCATCCTTTCACCCCCAAACAATCGTACTATACTTTTGAACGTTAGTGTACATTTAAAGATATTTAAAGTGTTATTTAAAGAAAAGATCAGTTTTAACTCTCTGAAATATTTGATCCTTTTTGGTGAATGATTGCTTAGTAAAAATAATTTCATTATAATTTAAATTTAAATCAATACTTCATGTCCATGTTTTTATTCATTTGTTAATCGCCTAAAACCCAGCCAAAGACAAAGAGAGCCACACACACACTGTCTACATGTGAACATTGTGTAAAGCAATAACTCCTAGGATTATGCACATACTAGAACCATTACATTTTTTCTCCTTTCCTTCCTCTCTCACTTTCCTGTCTCGCTTTTCCGGAAGCCGAACTTTTTCAGTTCATTAGTAGTCCATAAAAACAATTTCAATTACAATCATTCTCATTTTTATATGTTTACAACTTAGGCTGGAATTCCCTGCGTCGGCAAAAGGGGGATGTTTTATGCATCAGGGTACCGATGAGAGAACATGATCCTCACTGGTCTGAGGTGGGACTAGCAGGAGGTTAATCATATGAGTTACAGAGCATTAGAAACGAGGAGAGAAAAAAAATGTAGTGAAATGACAATCTGCTTTCTCAACCCAGACCTGGTGGGAGAAGCGCGAAAGGCTTGAATTTCCTTTAGGCTTCCACTGTCTGCCTCATGCACCTGGAAGCAATCAGGAGTAACCTTATTACATAGAATAACAAGTACTATTTATACCACTGATCACACTTGCCTTATTTCTCTAATGGTGCCAAGATTCAGTTGCAAATTGCTTGTGTCACTTTCCCCATGCAACTACTAAGAAGGTGTTGCTGACCTGTCCAAGTGAATAAGAGGTGAGAGGTGGAAAACGAGAGAGCAGAAACAATAAAATGAGTATGTAACTACTAAAAAGCCCTGTAAAACCCATGTGCACACGAGGCTGCACAGCTCTAGAATTTCATTAAAATCAGACTGGCGTAAATAAGCCATGACAGCTCTTTTGAGACACCTCTATTTTTTAAAACCAATCAAAAGGTACATTAACACCAAAGGTCAAGGGCATTGCCATCTCTATTTGCAGTGCGTTTATGCAGTGAGGCCTTTGCTATGTAAATGTTTGGCTATATTTCCTCTTTAAGAATACATAATCCAATTTTATGTAATTGACGGTTATTATTTATTTTACAATTTGATTATGAGTGATCTAGGAAATTTAGCTCAGGCCGTACCCTACTTCTATGTTTAGCTTTAAAAAATAGTCTCCTATTCATCTCAACACCCTCTCCCTCCACACACTCGCAGTTTCCATTTTCATGAGCAGAGCCGTCAGCGCTTTGAAAACGGTTTGTCCCATCTTCATTCACAAATAAATGAATGCTGATACAGCACCATAACTCTCAATCCATCTCCCTTTGGGACTGTCTAGTCCACCAGAGCTCACGTTCTCCCCTGAGAGAGCTTGCCCCATTTTACGACAATCACAACTGTACAACATGAGCCCCTGATTTTTCTTTTCAAAGTCTTCAAGGCTTGTTTTTAAGAAGAGATGTGAAATTTGTCAGGCCTTCTGTTTGCAATATATTTTCAAAGTAGGAGTTGAGTGAATCAAAACATCTCAATGCCAGACACATATCCACTTGGTGACTGGACTTCAGACTTGGCACACAAAGAGACTGAAGGAGAGGAAATTTGCTGAAGAGGTTGCGCGAAGGATTATGTTGTGATTTTAATTGAAAGGATTGTGAAATCGGCCCTATTCAGCTCATGGCGTCTCACAGCTGGGGCACTGGGATGGAGGCCTACTTTAACGGCACACTGAATAACCACTACCCACAATCCACCTCAGTAGCCTGATCTGGCATGCCGGCGTCTCATTGGCTTGTCGTCTGATTTCAGTTAAAGACCCCCTCCCTGGCAACCCATTTGGTAGCGAAGAGAGAAATAGCAACAGCAATCACTTGGAGGAGCCAACCAATCACGTTATTCGCCCCAACATGGGCGCTATTACCTCCCAGTTTTACTATAGAGAGGGGCACATTCAAAAAGACCAAAAGATGTAAAAGGAGTCATGAAAAAAAGTGTTTATGAGCAATGTAGCTTGATCCTCATAACTAGATGTAGTTAGAAGACAGAAATAGAAAATAGACGGGTTGAGAAAAGCATGGCTGCCACGAGACAAAAGGCTGTGCACATAATGCAAACAACACTCGAACTGAGACAGACCTGCATTTCCTGACTGAATGCACAAGTTCAGTGAAATTCGAACACCAAATTAAACAGAAATATCCAAAAATTTGACAACATGCCAAATAAAGGAAACTTGCCCTATCTATTCGAGGAAAACAAGTACAAACATGTAGCATCGTGTGTGTTTGCTTGTCACAGATGGGTTAGTTAGAATTCTCTTCTCGTCTAACAAACTATTTCTTCTCGTTTTACTATTAATATTGTATTGTTTGTACATTGTAATATTACTTGTAATATTATTTTGTCCTATTAATGTTTTGTAAAATGAATACATAGTCTTATTATACAAGTGTACGCTGAAAAACAGAGAGAGAGATGGATGCTCTGAGAATGAGAAAGCAGTAATGCTGTGAAAGTAAGAAATACACACACTGTAAAAAATATTTTTTGGTGAAGTGAATATACTGAAAAACAACAACAATGTAATTTACATGAAAAAGTTAGTTCAGGCAAGAATAAAAAAAGAAACAAGTAAATTCCATATCAGTACTTAATTCAGCG
This sequence comes from Hybognathus amarus, assembly GCA_030378365.1. NCBI lineage: Eukaryota > Metazoa > Chordata > Actinopteri > Cypriniformes > Leuciscidae > Hybognathus > Hybognathus amarus. The sequence continues at coordinate 91,008 of JAQIUQ010007409.1, read as the reverse complement.
AGTAGAAATGAAAGTGTAAATATCAACTGAATAAAATTAAGTAAAAAATACTCAACTTTTCTGATACTGTTCCTATCATGAGCTGGACCTTGAATAATTAATTAGGTCCATTTGTCACTGGTTTCCAGCTGTATTTACACTGTTTTATCATTGATTTTTGTTGTCAGTATTAGTAACTTGCCATTTTGTGACATTTCGAGTACATTTTTGGCTCAAAATGACACATTAAAAAAATGACCTATCAGATGTTATCGCCATTGTGTATTGTTTCTACCACGTATTGAGGTCTTTGCATTCATGTGATGCTTAATGTGAATGCATAAATTACTCAGAATGATACTAAGTAAAGCACATACTATAAATGGCAAATAAAATTCAGTACTATTGTTTTAGTGAAATGTAATGCAAAGGAAATTTCAACTAAATCTATATTAATCAACCTTTTACTAGCTAAGTTAGAATGACTTATTTTTTTTGTAAAGTTTACTTAATTCCATATTCCAAGTAAATTTCTAATTAAAGCTACTGATAAATATGTTTAGGTTTTTACTTGGCAAATCTTTGTAAATTTTCTAGCATTTTCTGAGTAAAAAAAGTTGCCTCAAGTAAATCCAACTGAGGTGAGGGAGATGCAAATGATGAAGAATTATTTAACAAATTTATGATAAACGACAATACGGTGCTCTTCACTTTTTGGCATCTTTTATCCTTGCACTAAGCAGGATACTGTATGTGTGAAGGTACTGGAAAAAGTATGTGACCTCAAAAAATGAACATACCTTTTATACAAAGCAGTCACTACTGTTTTTTTTTGTATTTATTTGTTTAATAATTCTGGGTTAAGGCTGAGTTGTATTCATTTTAACTAACATTATATTAAAACAATAGAAGTCTATGAGATGCCCTCATTTAGCCAGCTCAGTAAACATTATTGTGTGCGAGAGAGAGAGAGAGGAAGAAGAGAGACAAGAGCGTGCCTCTGATGGGCCCGAAATCTGCCACAGGCATGAATGTCTTCTTGTTCAGATGGCCAATTATCACAAATGAGGCAACAATTAAATAATTAGCTAAAGCCCGATGTAACATGCTCTAGTCACAATTAAGACAAAGACGAGACACAAAGCATGTGTAATTAAACGAAGTTGGTAAAACAAGGAAACATCTTAAAAGCAATGACAAATATCATGCACCTATCAGAACAACATGATTAAAATGTACAGTATTTCTTGAATAAATTCATAGTTCTTTCTCTATAAATCTATGTTTTGCATTATTCCTATAATATATGATTCTACATAAGAACTGAAATGGCTAAATGAACCACATAAAACAAGACTAAATCAATAGTAACAACAAAAAAAAGAATAAAAAAAAGAAAAGAAAAAGCAGCTCTTCAAACTGTGCAGGGAATATCCTCATACCAGAGCATCCAGGTAAGTGGGAGCTTTTAGATGTAAAAGCAGCATGCGTGTGTGCGACACAGATACAGCATCTTGCTGCGACACAACAAATCTCCTTGGCTCAAGGATTTTGCACCTAGGTGTAAATTGGAGCCTGTTTCAGCCAAGAATAAACAGGTCTTTTACGTGTGGGACCTGAGCACCGTGCAAATCTGAATTCCATCTGTGTTAGTACAACTCAAAGCCCACAGGGTAAAGTGAGGAGATTGCGACAAGCATACATTTGAAACACAGAATGTAAACAGCAGATCATATCTGCTTATAAAGACTCTTAGTGCCCAGTATCTGATCTCAAAGAAAGCGGGAAACAGAGAAACCGAAATGAGAGAGAGGTGGGGCGAGGGCACTGTGGACTCCTGCTGTGGAGAGCCAACTGTGCCCTCTAATGGCTGCATATCAGCTGAGCAGAAATGGAAACATAATGTATATTTCAGCAAGTTGACTTCCAAGCTGTTCTTTCAGATGTGTGCTTCGGCGCCAAGACCCGTTTTGACTGTCAAAGCATTCAAATCACAAGCCAAAAGTGGCTGCGAATGGAAAATGCAGCTGGTATTAAATCTACTATTGTAAAAGCATGCAGATTTCACGTTGCTGATGGGTTTTAAGAGAAATCAAACAAAATGAGGCTACAAGTCTGAAACAGCTCCAAGAACGTACTGTATGTTCAATAGAAGTGCTCTTGTGGGTATTGCACAATATCAGTTGTAATTACAATTAATCAATACAAATAATAAAGAAGCTAAACCTTTGACCTGTATTACATTGGTTAATAAAAGTTAGTCACTCTTACCCTTGTGAAATCCCCCTTCACTTCCATGTTTCTCGCTGACAGCCGCAACATTTTTTATATATGTGAGCTGTTGTGGTTCTTAAAGAAAAGACTTTTGATAGATTAGAAATGAAAAATCCCATAAGTGTGTACATCAAAGTTAAAGGTGAGCTCTGCTTCGGATGAAAACAACTGATGTGGGAGGTGTACTGCCGATGGAACGATGGGATTGAGAGAAGCGTCAGAAGGGGTCAGCACCATTGTGCACATGTCGAACGGAGGGGGCCATCTCACCGAGGACGCCAGTCTTGCTGGGTTCTTGTTTAGGCTGCCAATCCACGGCTAAAGATGTTTAGTTTGGATATGCGGGGGAGAGATATTAGCTTTGGTCTTCACCCCACCTAAAGTGAGGAAACAAGGGAAGCGCAGCATTAACCCAACCCACCCAAACACTGGGAAGGAGAACCACAGCGGCTGAGTGCGAGACAGTGGAGCTTCCAGCAGAAACCAGAGAAAGATTTTGTGCCAGGGGTGGAGGGATGGAGAAACGGGGGGAATGCGGCGGACAGGGGAGTGCTCACAAAGGAGCAGCGCAGGGATGAAGACAGCCTTGAAGACACCTGAGAGACAGCGGCAGAGTGGAAAGCCACGGCTGATGTGTCAAAAGCAGCAAATGTGCTCTGACACGGGTCAATCCCTCCCCTGCCTCTATAGGTCAGAACCCCATCACCCTGGCAACCGTTCAGACTGTGTATCTATGGCAGCGAGTGAACCAGATTCACACTGATAGATTTCAGCACTTCTCCTGAACTTTATTAAGCATTCAGACCAAAATAGATATGTTTGCATTTCAAAATTAGACATGCAAACAGAAACGCATGCGCATTGAGCTTACGCATCTGACGACAAATGCGTACACGTGTTTTTATCTCCACCTTTTCTTCTTGGTCACATTCTCCTGTGCAGAATTTTTCTTCAGGACAATCCCAAGAAAAACACATGGTGACTATACATTGATATATTAATCTAAAAAATAATATTGATAATAATTACATATTATTTAATCGGATTTATTCTTCTATATACAAGTTATTATCACAAAATTACAAATATTATTCAAATTTATGTTACGTTAAATGATATTTAAATTGGAATTTTTAGCACTTGTCATGTCTGTGTGTGTGCATTATATATGTATATATATATATATATATATATATATATATATATATATATATATATATATATATATATATATATATATATATATATATATGTATATATATATATATATATATATATATATATATATATATATATATATATATATATATATATATATATATATAATATATATTTAACTTTTTTATTCAATGTTTTTTTTTTTTACAAGATTAAAATGTTACTTTTAAAGATGTTATTTGTGCCAGCTCGCCCTAAATAGAAGTCTTACACTGATTGATTGCATTTATCTTTCCCTTAAATGCACCGTGAAACACAAGCCAAAACAAGAACAAACTCCCTGCTCCACACACACACACACGCACACAAGGACCGGTGTATGTGCACACAAGTATATAATATTCTACTTTTTAAGCTTGGATGACTCAGATCAGCAAATTGTTCTAATGATAACGGAAATTAAACATCTTCAGGCAAAAACTTAAGGTCACATGGAATAATGAGACTCTTTGTATTCTGCTTGATGAAACATGAAAATAGTTTTGTAAACCCTGTTGTTAAAATCAAACATGAAACATCCAAGAGTTGCATACAGTTATTAAACCACTCTAGGAATGTTTTAAGAAATTAAAATGACTGTTTTTTTTTCTTTTCTTTTTTCGTTTGTGCTTTATTATTGTTATTATTATCCCTACTTATAATGTAGCCCTACTGACACATTCTTACAAAATAAATTCAAGTTTTCAAAACAACACAGAATGTCATCTATGCAAATGGAAAAATTCCTTGGATGCATTCTTGTTGAAATAGCATGTGGATTGCTTTATTTAATGTTGTTACATACAAATTTATTATTTTTGCAGACTTGTCAGGTCATTTGACATTCCTTTAAATAATTGCTTCTGGCTGAAATAAAAATAAATGAATAAATAAATGAAAAGGTAAACTGACAAAAATGAGAAATGCATTGAAACATCTCTGGAATGCTGTCACTTATAACAAATAAAACAAGTAATACACAAATAATAAAATATGTGTATACAATGGGAGAGCTGAAATGCAAGAAGTGCTTTTTTGCTGAATATTGGTCATATTTTTTTTATCAAATGAAATCAAATCAAACAATACAAATGTAATCTACTGTTAAAACAGTGTTTGTTTTGTATTTTGATCATGATCTAATTTATGTTAACTCCTATTTGAAATTGTACAATATGATACAAAAAAACTAAACATTTTCTTAAACATACTCGATAACTTAACGTAATGTTTCACATTAAAAATAGCAATAAAACTGAAATTACAGCAACTAATTAGAGGTATTTCAATTCAAATACATTTAAGGATGACCAAAAAAGATCCAGTATCAAGTATACTACTAGCAATGTGAGCTCTGAGATTCATATAGTTTGAGTGTTTTCTCATTTTTATTTTAACATACCCTTAAGAAAGGGAAATAACTCTAAAAGTGAATCAATTCTGAGGGAATGGTAAAATAATGCAGAAGGATTAAAAGTCAATTAAACTTGCATTTGATAAGGTAAGATTTTTTTTTTAAATATCTGTGGGTGTCACAGGAACAGAGGAGAGCAATTAATTATAATCTTATTAGCATTTCTTTGCATTATGTGAATAGTGTAGTGACTCTGAAGTATGACTAATTTGTTTATCTAAGCAATATGGCACTAAAATACACATGGGGTGGCTTTTAACCCTATGGAGTATCGAGAGCTGAAATAACAATAAAAAACATAAGCAATTATTACTGGGAATGAATTCATCAATGCACAGGTTTCCTATTTACAAACATTACAGGGTGCGTGCGCATACCAGAGGCAGAAAGCCAGATTGGTGAGCTGGTCTGCTACTGCAACAACCTTAAGTATTGAAGCTTTCCTTATTGTTTGAACATAACTATGACTCAATGGGCTCTATGCACAGCGGTATTTCCGGTGAAGGTATAAGGATGCTCGACAGCTTCCGGTGATCATAGAGTCCAATGCAATACCAGAATTTATATTGAATTTTATACTCTATGGTTTTTAAATATTGAAGACTTTCCCCATAATCCCGTTTTCCTCTGGTTCTCCTCCGCTTTAATCTCCCCAACCGGAAACTGACGAGCATCCTTACGTCAAATGCGGAACTTATGCGTGCATATAGACCATACAACATGAATTGGACAATTAATTGTATCTGTTCTTTAATTTGCAGTGTTACTGATATATGTATAAATTATCATTAAGCTAATGTTAGCAGTGCAGCATCTACTGGACAGCCTGCATTTGCTTTTATATAAGTCACGTTATCGCTTGTTTACGGTTACAGACACCACCACTATACTAGCCTAATACAAAACACATATTTACATGCCTCCATATTGCATGCGCAAGCAGTTATGACTGTTGCTGACAAATCAATGTATTAATCATCATATAATATAATACACTCTTAGAAGAAAAGGTTCTTTAAAGGTTCTAAAGCGCTATCATATTTGGAATCCCTAAAATGCAATGCATGTGAATGATCACAAAATTCAAGAAATGGTGGTTAAAAAATTTAATGAATCAATATCACACTAAGAGTGCCATTTCAGTTTTTATCCTCCAAAAATCAGCATGATTAAAATGTGATATTAAGTTACTACAACAGTTTAATAAACAATAATTTAATAACAACTACAAAATGTTGCAGAATAATGTAATATATGAATGAATAATAGCCTTTAAAGAACCTTTGTGCCAAAAGTGTTCTTTCTTGTCATTATTGAACCTTTTTTTTGGCATAAAATGTTCCTTTGGAGTTCGAGTAAAGAACCCTATATAGAACCCTTTTTTCTAAGTGTGATGATCATATAATACATCATAAATTATCATATATATATTTTTTATTGATTTGTCAGCAATGTCATAAACTGCTTGCGCATGCAATATGGAGGCATATAAAACATATACATTCACACATATGCATACTTTTTTACATTTCAGTTGGTTACTGCAAATATTTGGATATTTTAGTTTGGTTGGTTCATTTAAAATAGCAATATATATATTGCTACTCTTCATCATGTATATATATATATATATATATATATATATATATATATATATATATATATATATATATATATATATATATATATATATATTAAAATAGCAATATATATCTGAACTCTTCTATATATATATATATATATATATATATATATATGAAGAGTTCAGATGCAAAAGCCTCTAAATGCCATTTGAAATTTTCTTCTAAAATGACCATTTTTATCAAGCTTGTATATGTAAGTTCAGTAATTTCACTTAAATGACAATTAATAGGTAATCTTCATTGTCATTTAAGTGAAATTACTGAACTTAAATATACAAGCTTAATAAAAATGATCATTTTAGAAGAAAATTTCAAATGGCACTTAGAGGCTTTTGCATCTGAAACTCTTATATATATATATATATATATATATATATATATATATATATATATATATATATATATATATATATATATTAATAATTATTATAACATTATAACGAACAATAACTAACTATAAAACACAAAATAATGCAAATGAAAATAATTTAATCACACAAATTAAAAAAAAGACATTACGACCCATGATTGCAATACCTTTCCTTCTTTTCTGCCTTTGAACGCTGAGACAAATGGTCATAAATCAGCATTCTCTGCCAAAACAGCTCAAAACTGATAATGATGTCAGCGCCTCATCAATATTGATGTGCGTATATCAGTACACAGCAGAGATGGAGGGCTACCGTAATGAGCTCCATTATGAGTTAAGGGAGGAGCAGGCGAGTTGTGGTAAAGACAGAGGCGCCACAGTTCTGTGCACTTTAGAAGGTACAGCCATGATCCAAAAAAACAGCTTCAGTCCCATCGAGGGACTAATGACTGAAAAGAGAACTGAAACAGCAAAGGGTGTGGGCTGAATCACAGAGGGCCAGAGCGCTGTTTGTAAACTAAACAGGACCAGAATACTAGCTTCTTCAGGCAGTCTCACGTTACCTTGAGGTGACTTTTGAGGCAAAACTTAATGCAAAGGCCCACTCGGCCTCCGGGTGCTACTTCAAAGGCAAAGTCACAGCCCTCTTCCCAATGTGGTGTGGTGAGAACTCTGTATCCTGACCTGATCTGAGCTGGCAGACAGCTGGGCCACATGGAGCCCTCTCCGGTGCTCCGGAGAACCACTGCATCTGCCGCTGAGCCGAGCTCCGGCTTCCACTGTATATTTAGAATTGACAGATTGCTGTGTATATTTATCTGAGTTTTCTCTCTGACTTCCACAACCTTTTCTCCTCTCTGTCACTCTTTGCAGGTACAGTAATGAGGCCTGCAGAGAGATGAGATAGATAGAGAGAGATGAGAGTGGGACTTCTCAGGAGAAAAGCGAGAAGTTGCAGAAAGAATGTTTGCATGTTGGTGTATGTGTGTGTGCTCGTTATAGAATGCTGGATGTCATCCCACATGTTGTGACTAAAGAGTAGGATTCAAACAGAGGATGAATTAAAAAAGTACACAGAGCTCAGAAACTGGATTGCATAATGGATTACCGTGAACTTTAACAGTAAGTTAAATTATACAGAAATAAACTAAATATCATCTTCTAAAGCCACTTATTAATACATACTGTAGTTTTGTAATTTCACAAATGAAGAATTGTATGTAAATATTCAGATTATATAAATTTTAAATATATTTTAAGTATATATATTTAAAAGCCCTATTTTAATGAAAAACAATAAACCTTTTCTGTGATTATTCCAGAATGCCAAAAATGTTTGTATATTTACCACTGTCAGATTGTCATGAAACGTCTCTGCATTTGTTTTTTGAACAAAGGGAAATTAAATTTTACCATGAAAACTTTTTTTTCCATAGACCCCAGCAGGGTGAAAATTATTCGTATGCGTTGCCATTTATTGTGTTGGCAGTTGGAGGCCATTTTGTGTGGGCACTGGAGAGATGACAGTCGCTGAGGCCAGATGCCTGCCACTGACAGAAACTCATCAGAATAACACATTCTTGAGTAGAGGCAGAGAAGTGGGAAGGGCAGGAAGAAAAAAGACCCTCGGATGAGCATACACACACTGAAGTTGTACAATGATCTGCTCCAAGGACCTCTGACATTTACCTCTCATAGCCATGATGACCTAACTGTAACCCTTCACAGCAGCTTCGTGAGCTCGCCCTACCATCATCTCAAGCTCTTGAGCACAACATTTCAGCCACTGTTTACAAACAATTAAAACAATGCTCTCTAAACAGACCAAACCTTTACTAGTGTGTTGTCAAGTAAAGAGCATTATTGATGATCATCTGATATGGCCAAAATCTCACCATTCCATCCTCAAACACAAGACCAGCACATCTAAAAAGAGGTCACAAAAACACCACAAAAGGACTCTCTCTCTCACACACACACACATGCACAGTGTTAATTTGTTATTATTATTATTTGTAGTGGTAGTAGCAGCAGCAGCTGTATGCAATGTGCAATCATCATCATTATATATATATATATATATATATATATATATATATATATATATATATATATATTATTATATATAAAATGTAATAACTTCTCTGTATGTCCTCCTTAAAAGACTAGTACAATAACATTACTAACAATAACTTTAATGCATATTAATTGCATTTATAAATAATAAAATAATAATAGTTATATATGTATATTGTAGGTTCCACTGTTCCACTGAATGTAGCCTTAGTTTGACGCTTTTCCACTCTCCTTTATCGACATCCACATCAATAAATCCACAGGGCAAATCTTGATGAATATCTTCGTTTATTTTGTAATCCACAAACATCAGTACAGGAACGTTACCAAGTATAAACATTTAATTAAAGGGAATAAAGGTAAAGGTAAAGGTAAAGTAAAGGTAAAGTAAAGTAAAGGTAAAGGTCAAAAAACTGTGTGGCTTCACTCTCCGTGTGCCCGTCCGTTCACTCAGCCAGCCTCACTCCATGAAAGACACGAGAATAGCGTCACAAACTCTCGTCACACACACACAGATCCACGTCACGCGCACGCAGCTCCGCGTACACACACACACACACGTCATTTTAGATAATTATTTTAGATAATGACGTCAACTTGCTTGCTTTAGATAATTATCCAATTAACTCTATAAATATCTGCAAGCACTGTAAACATAAATCAACATAAATCAATTTTTTATGGAAAAAATTAAGAGACCACTGCCAAATCAGCAGTTGCTCTGGATTTATTATTTATAATATAAATATATATATATATATAAATATATATATATATATATATATATATATATATATATAATTTATATATATATATATATATATATTTAAAAATGTAAATCTGAATAAATATAATATTTTAAATAAATATATATCTGAAATTTGTTTTGCAATTTTAGTTTCATTTTACAGGGACTAAATATGCCTACATTTTTTTAGTTAGATTCAATGAAATAGATTTTTAGATAACAGACCTCTGTTACTTTTTGATGATGGACAACATGCAGTATTTGATCTGACTGGCTCTGAGCAGGAAGTAACAGACAGGCGTTTTCAAGGACAGCAGACTAATTGGTCCTGTGTGTTTTATTATGGGCATGGGACTGTATCTTTGATACTGCAGAGCCAGGGTTGATTGCTTCAGGCCGCAATTTGTGTGGACAAATGTGTGTTCAATGCATTTACAGTACATCCATATTTTCTTTCACACATAGCTGGGATGATATGGCATTGGAGACATTTTGTTTTACAAGTAAATGAGAAGGCAGTGCTTTGAGATGCTTTTCAAGTCAGAGGAGTTTCCAATTAGCCCTTGAGCTCAAGCGGGTATACATTCTGTAAAGGGGTAGGAATGTGAAGAACATCATTTTAAACATAAAGTGATAAGTGATAAGGAATAACTGAATTATTAGCAAAATAATGCACACCCGAGGTTGGTCACGACGTGAAGCAGAATGGCCATTACACTTTTTTTTTTTTTTTGTGCATAAAAAATTTTACATTTAAAAAATCAAAAATTTGAGCATTGTTTTTTAATAATTCAATGGCTGGGAGTCAATTATTAATTATTATTAATTATACGTTTATCAACCTCACTTGTGAGAAATTCATTTAGCTTTTAAATTGTAAAAAAAGTTTATTTTACTTAAAAGTAAAATGTGACAACACGTTTCTGTGCGAGTATGTGTCCGTACTGTATTTGTGTGTGTGTTTGAGTCAGAGAGAGAGAGAGAGGGGAGAAAGAGTGTGTGTGCTTTCCACACATAATCAAATGTAATTTCCTGGGAAAAAACATGGACACATGGACATAATTTGTTGTTTTTTATGCCATTGTTTACTATATTTATTTGCTTGATCAGTGTCATTGTTGGTTTTGATTCTTTTTCAGTAAAAATTACTTAAATCATAAGTCTTGGGGGATCAGGGCTCCAGACTAACTTTTTGACTTGGTTGCACTGGTGCGCCTAACTTTTATTTAGGTGCACCACCACAAAATTTAGGTTCTCATCTCGCGTCACCTTTAACGCCACAATTTCAAGGTCATATTTTAATCATGCTCCATATATTTATATATATTATGTAAATGCTTTTAAAAAAGAATAAGATGTATTTTTTAAGCACAATTATACTGTATATATATAAAAAAATATAAATCTTTAAAAAAAAATACTGTTGAAACCGATCTCATGAAAGTGCGGATCTATAGCACAAGTAAAATTTTTCATACCATTTATATGCCAAAAATAGTTTTGCGTGCACATGATACACAGTTTACAGCATGCGTATGATATGCATTTTATGGCATGTAATACGCACGCACTCCACACCCCTAATTCTACCCAAGCCGTTTATAGTGAGTATAATTTGCACACGCAAAAACTATTTTTGGCGTTAAAAACGAATAAGCCTTATAACAAAAGTATTATTACAACTAAATTGTCGGGCATTAAATAAAAAAACTAAATAATAGTTTCGATGATTTGCTTTGTGTAACCCAACATCAGACATTAGGCCCGGTCGAAGTATTTTATTTTATTTATTTTTTATTTTTTGCACACAGTGCCACAAGCATAGACTGGCCACGAGCAATCAATCACTCCTTTATGACTGGCTGCCTGCACATTCACTGTCCTCGCGGCTGCTTGCTGCAGAACGACTCAACCTTTCACGGTCAGTTTTTGATGTTTTATAACCACTCAAGATTTTGCTTTGGTATAATTTTCAGTACAATTAGGGCCAGATTCAGGATTTAGGACAACAGCTTAGATTTCGGGACTGTCTGGTCAACCTACCCTGTTGTTCCCTATTGAAAGTTTGCCCTCAACAAGATGAAAGCTTGTCAGAGAACAGATCTGTTTTAATCTGACATGGACATCCTCACAGCAATGTGCCTCTTGCCCTCGCTAAGCTTGCCCTTCCCCCTTAAACAAAACTGACATCTTTAATAACATTTCTCAGCCCCTTAGCTACAAGTCAGAGTCTGAGCAAACAAGGATCTCTTTCATACTAGCTCGGAGAACAGTCTATTACTTTAACTATTTTAGGTTAGCTCATCTAAGAATGCAGTGTGTAACTTAGATCAAACAAGACTTTGGTGACTACTGTTGTTATATTTTCTGTCATACGGTTTTTCATTTCTTTTATTTCTTCTTTTTTTTTCTTTTTGACTGGGCTGCATACCATGAGAGAAAGGCCTTCAAAATAGCCCCCGCTGCTACAGTTGGATGATCGAAGCATGGACTACAGATATTACATGGCTGTTGGAATATGGACTGTGTAAGCAGGGGGTTCTGGTATATGGATGTGTTTTTGGATGTGTTTATGAGCCAAGTGTCATGGGAAAAATCTCATAAACTTGAATATCTGAGGCGATAAATATGAGTAACTGTAAATGAAAGCACATAAAGTTACATGTCTGATCTGCATAATGAGGCAGTTCTGCTCTCAGTGGTTCATCAAGACAGATTCTTTCAAGACAGATTCTTTACATTCTATGTTTTTTGTCTGTTTGCATATACATTTACATTTTGTAGTTTGCCTGAACTGTTTAAGGTTGCAGGACCCTGATGAGTCAATCTACCAGTTTCTGAATTCAATGACATGAAATATCTTATGGTCAATTAAAGAAGATGTGTAACAAAGGCTTTCAATCGCGGGCAAGTCAAGTCACCTTTATTTACATAGAGCTTTATATGTGGTTATTATGGTTACATAGATTGTTTCAAAGCAACTTCATAGTAATAAACAGGACAATAAACAATCAATGAAGCAAACATCATTAAATATAAGACAGCTCTGCATAAGACATTAGTGTCCTTATTCAGCTTAAGTCCTAAGTTCAGTGTTGATTCTGATACATTTAATAATTATATAAAGTTCCCTATCAGGGAACTCGAGCTGTGTGAAAATGCTGTGGGAATGCCCTGTGTGAATGCGTCATGAAGCGCATATGAAATCAATTCGATGGCGAGACGGAACATCATAGGTAGGTGCCGTCATCGACCAGGAAACTATAAAGCCCCCTCAAAACACAAGCACGTGTTTCTGTTAGCTTCTGTTACTTCAGCAAACACTCTGTGTGTGAAATCTGTCAAATACTGTGTTTTTGTCTGTCCTTAGTTCCTACTAGGCAGGAGTTTTCACTTTTACGGACGCTGCGCTCCTGCCGATCGCTCTTTCAGGAGGCAGAGCGGCTGTTGAGAAATTAAGCATTGAGTGGCCAGCTGATAGGCAGGGGTCCAGATCTAAGCATTAATTCGATGAAAAATGTTTGCCTTCCTGTGCTATGCCTCCACACCAGTGTCTGCCTTTCTTCCCAGACCTCCACAGTGAGGTGTCAAGGTCCTGGAAAAGACCAGTGTCTTCCCGTCTATTTAGTCAGCAGACTTCAACATATCCTTCTCACTTGCTTATGAGTTGGCTGGTCAGCTGCCACCTTTGGCTGTGTGAGCACTCTACTAGGAGTATGGCTGCCTCTAAAGCTCTTTTGTCAGGAGTTTCCAACGCATTCTCATCCCAAGGCACCATATATGACACTTTTGCAAAAGCGTAAATATCCAACGCACATGGCACCCTTTAGCGCCAAATGAGACGCTTCAGTTATGGTAGGTTTATGTTTAGGATTAGGGTTAGACCACTAGGAGGCGCCTTCTGCCCGATTTATTTTTATGTCTCATTTGGCGCTGAAAGGGTGCCATGTGCGTTGGATATTTACGCTTTTGCAAAAGCATTGTATATGTCGCTTTGGGATGAGATCGGGCTGGAGTTTCACTTCAGGACGTGATGCGGCAGGCTGATCCTCACCGCATACATTCGTCAGATTTTATCATATTAATTTTAGCTCCACTCCAGGGCGAGGTGCTTTCATCAGAATGTGCACCCTGACACGGCAGACACTTGCTCGTATGGCGACGTGGGTATTGGCATTCCCACAGCATTTTCACGCAGCTCGAGTTTCTTGATAGCGAATGTCTTTGGTATGTCTTTTGGCATGCCCGGGATAACTTGCTTCAGCCTATCAAAAGCTGACGCGCTTGTGTTTTGGGGGTGTTGTAAAGTTTCCTGGTCGATGACATCACCTGCCTATGCTGTTTTGTCTCGCCATTAGATTGATTTCATACGCGCTTCATGACACACTCACACAGGGCGTTCCCACAGCATTTTGACACGGCGTCTAGTTCCCTTCATGGAACTAGGGTTACATGGAACTAGGGTTTGCAACCAGAGACGTTCATCACCTATGAAATTACTTCAATTTAGCTATAAGCAGCTCTACATTTAGCTTGAGTCAGCTCAGTGTTGATTCAATTCACTCCAATAACAAATTCGCAAAATTCGTCAATAATGTAACAAAGAAAATTCAGCTATAAAGTAGCTCTGTGGACAACAGTTTTGTCATTATGCAGCTCAATTCAGTTCAATTTTTGTTCTCATTGATTAATCAGTGGCATCAAACAAGTCTTATAAACCAAAACTAAGCAAACCAACTCAAATAAACAAACATGGTGTGAGGCGCTATCCCTAGAGCTGCAAGGATTGTACAATGAAAATGCCCAATTAATGACCTTACAATTTCTGAATATATCTGAAAAAAAATATAAAATAAAATAGCAGAATAAATATCTAAAGACACTACTTTTGTAATGTGCAAATGTTGTGGTATACAAGAATACTTAATAATTAAAGATAAGGTCTAGACAACATTCTTTGTGTATACCCGTTTATAAGGGTGTGCTGACTTTGGGAAAGTATCCTTATACTGAGCAGCTTGGCTATTCTATCTTGTTGACTTTTTTTCACTATACATAAAAAGAAAATCTCTTTCTTCCACTCTCAATCACTCCAGTATTCTTATAATGGTGCTTTCGACAAAGCAAATCATCAGCACTATCAACCCTTTCAAAACTGGACATCACTGGAAGTGCTCTCTGTTGGTTAGAGTCCTACAGTATTTCATGAGAAGAAACATCATGGAAAAGGATGTCTAAATAACCCAGTGTTTGAGACCCTTACTCTTTTCTTATAGCTTTACTTCCAACAACCATGTCCTTATCATGAGCTCATCTGTCTGCCTTTCTCTGACCATCTTGAACTTTCTTCTCACGTGAATACAACATGACTGTACAGGTGTTCTCAACAACAATAAAGCTAAGACATTTTAAGCCAAATTCATAAGTAATTCAAATGAATAAGTCTTCTCCATTAGCAGCTTACAGTGCTTGCACACCACACTAGTGCAACACAGTAAAAGTGCATCTGACCACCTGTTCAGTAAGGGGGAGCAATACCTGTGTTTAGGAGATTCAGAGGAGCCCTGACATATTGTGCTCTTTTCAAAAGCAGGTACATAATCATGAAGTGACACCAGTGCTTCCTCTTTCTTCAAGTCAGCCTGCCAGCCTTTTTAATTAGCCAGGTAGATGGGGCTAATCACAAACACCTCCGCTCAGACAAAAATAGAGGGAAAAGAAAGTAATGGAGAATAACATGGTCCACAGATGGTGCCTGTGACATCCTGTTTTGCTCATGATGGATAGCAGGGGAGAGATGGATTCCACAAGCCCATCAGTGAGGAGATAGAGACAGAGACAGATGAGGGGGAAATGTGCATATGCCAGCATGTTCACAAACCCATCTCCCTGTGAAGGCCCACCAGCACCTTCACACTCTTCCCACACCTTCCCTCTTTCTCTCCACTGTTCAATCAAAATGTCGTATTGTTCTTTCCTAAAAGTTTACATCTCACTTTAAATTGCCTTCCACATCTTTTTCGTTTTCCTGTATAATTAAAAAAAGGAAAATACTTCACTTTGTCCAGTACTGCCTTAGTGATTTCACCCGCTCACTCTCTCTTAACTTTGATGATGAACAAGCCATGGAACGCTGGCAACAGTTGCCTTGGTGATCACACTGGCAGTTATCACAGCTAGCTGAGCAGAGCGCAACACACGTCAGCAATTGCTTTTAGAATCGGAGTCTTGCATTATGTCGCTGGACCAGACAAAATGACAGGTGAAGAGGGTCCAGGTATGTTTCACAACAAACAGGCAAAAATGAATAAGAAAAAGAAAAAGGAAAAAAGGTGGTTAAGGTTTTAGACTTTTGGCTGACAACAATGCAATTGGGAAAATATGGTTGTCTGCCTTTCAGAACTGAACTGAGAATGTCTTAACCCTCTAGGGCTGGCTATTGCGCTGAGCGCGACAAGCTCACTTTTTTCCTTATCAGTGCAAAAGAGATTCCAATTATTGATTTTGATCTTACAGATAAGTGTTGTACATCATTAGATCCTGTTAATTGTATATATTTGTTTTATGGATACTCACAATAAAAACAAAGTGTTCAGCTTTTTGTCAAATAAAGAAAAATAAACTTGTCAGTGAAGTTCATTCTGAAACGCGTCTGATAAAACTCAATAAATACTTGTCACACAGGCACAAAAGATTTTTAATTGTGAGGCTGAAATTATCTTCTTTTAAATGAAGTAATTTATATAAAAAACAAATATTCTCAGTTTATGTAATCTGTATGAAAGAGAGAGATGCTACTCTTTTTCCTTTCACCTAATCATAGCTTATTACGTGTTAATGTGACACGCCAACAGAGAGCGTGCACTATTCAATAACAAATGTTGAGGCAAGCCATGAAAACGCCCACATCAGCTGGATAAAACACCCAGTTTAATAAGAATCGTATACTTTACTATCATAATAATCCTGGAAATCCTGTAATAATTACCTCAGAAGAGCTGGTAGTTTCATTTCAAGGAGCACGGATTCAGCTGATGTAATAAGTTATTTATTCTTAAATGTTGTGTTATAATTGTGTTATTTAATAGTGTCTGTAAAATGCACAAAGACTGTTTAAATATGAATTGCATGTTGCATGTTGTTTACTTCATCTGCACATCACATCTGTGCATTCATTCACTCTCACTCCTACATGAGTAAACATTACTTTTACATGAACACATCCAGACTATATTGCAATAGCCTATTTCTTTTTTTACAGCAATATGATGTTTAGGTGATCATTAAATAAAGCACAGAATTGTTTATTATTGGTGTTTTGTCAGTTCTTATTTGTTTTGCTTCGCATTCAAAATAACTATATATAAAAAACAGGTTTGTAATGTTAGCATGGTAATGTTAAGTAGACTATCGAAGGTTGAACTGAAATAAAAATTGGAATTTAAATAAAAAAATAAAAAACATTGTAGCAATATAACATCACTTACTATTTTTCAGAAGATAGTTCAATCTGTAATTGTATCCTTTCCATCAGTAACACAATGAGTTTTTTTGGCACATGCATTAAGGGAACGCAAATATTTATTTGGATAACTAAATAAAACGAGGCCGTAATATTGCATACTACTGTTTTTAATTGCATTGGATAAGGTCTCGAAAACAAGCGGTCTGAAAACGGGGGTGTTTTACAATCTTCCGTACAGCAGGAGGCGCTGTCTTGAAAAACGAGGGGACTGAGAATGTGGGACTCGAAATATGATAAAAATGTATAGAGAGCCTAAGTCCCGCCCCTCCGCTTCCGGTTCATGGGACCTTATTTCGGAAAAACAATGCATGGTAGTCAATGGCGAGAGATAACTTATCTTGTTATTCCGTCTGAACTGTGTCCTGGATTACACATATGATGTTTGTCAATTTAAAAGATAATTATGAAAGCCAAGAAAGTCGCAGTTCGTCATAAAACAGAAGAGTAACTTTTAGTTTTATGTGAAAAACCCTCAATGAACTACATTTCCCGGGAGGCGAAACAACGAGCGAGATCAGCTGCTGTGTGTGTGTGCAGTCTGGAATTACACACTCATGACGGTAACGTTACGATTATAACGGAAGACTATAGAAACTATGACACAGCCTCAGTAAAGTTCGCTTCATTCATTGAGAGAAAATGTGCGCCTTTGGGGTTTGTAGTCTTTGTAATTACGTATTTTCACAGTCTTATATCTCAACAGTTTTACATCAAACTGCGACTTTCTTGACTTTAAAATGTGTCTTTTAAATTGACAAACATCATATGTGTAATTCAGGGATCAATTTAAACGAAATCAAAATATTTGTTATCTCTCGCCATTGACTACCATTCAATATTTTTCCGATATAAGGTCCCATGGTGGTCGACCGGAAGGGGAGGGACTTAGGCTCTCTATTGGCCTACTTTAGAAAATGATACTTTATAAGACATTATGGAAAAAGACAATTTTATTTTCAAGATGTTTCCAACTCTAACTTTGAACCAATTCTGTTGAATAGCCCATAAAACCTATTTGAACAGGATCTGTTTCCAGGTATGCCTAAAAATGTGTAAACATTTATATTTCAATTATAATTTGTTTATTTTAGCCCCTCTTTTTCTATTTTTATCAATGATTTAGGTGATGGAATAGATTCAGCTAAATTACACTTGTATGCAGATGATACAATTATTTATTTTATGTCCCTTTTTTTCTGCAGCAACTCTGAGCACTTTTCTTATTCTTTATCCTGGCTGAAGCACTTTTTTCAATCTATAAGAACAATATAATCAACCTGTGTTGAGTAAAACCGGAAAACATTTCATGATGCACATACAAAAGACCTGAACTGGAAGCGATGTGATCTGTTTTACAGAATGCGGAAGTAAGTTGTGCATACAGTAGAGCCTATTATTTATCTAACTTGCTGACATTACACCTTGAATTAAGTATCAGTAAAATTACAGGGGGACGGGATGAGGAGGAGGGAGGGTCAAGCTAGTCTCTGTTTTGTTTGACAATACTTTTGAATGTCAACAAGAAGTGACGTCACCCAACATCGCTTAGAGTACCTTTAAGCACTGACTGCATTTCTTTATATTCGAGTCCATGTTCAAGCACTTTGAAACGCTTCATTGTTAACATACAGAGCTGTTTGAAACATTGCTGGAGGGACACTAAACAGGACGTTTCTGTCCGAGCTCATAGCAGGTGTGCATGGGAATGAAAATAACTTTGTGAGGGAACGCAACGTTTCTTGGGGAATGCAAAAGATTTTTGCCAAAAAAAAAAAAAAAACATCCCAATTTTTTACCACCATCACGTCCATTTAGGGGCTCCGTACAATAACACTCCTACTTGTTACTTTCATTTTAGCAATATCCATATGCATCTTGCAATATCCATATAAATACTGGACCCATATAAACACATCTGACCCAGATCAAATTGCAGAAATTGTAGGACTACCAATCTCAGTCTAAGATATAGCGATTGTATTAATGATTAATAACAGAAAACTTCCATTTGATTCTCAGTCGTCTGATAATAACACACTAAAAGTGTGTGATGCATGCAAGGGCAAATGGAAGCTATCTTGATAAATACTATATAAGACTACAATTTTGTCTGTTGCTTCTCATTCTTACATGTGTCACTTTTTGATTAAAACTCATAATAGATGCACTCTCTACGGCTAATGTGGACGATGCATTCTAATCCACATTGATTTAATGTCACGTTGTTGTAATTACAAGCTGACATGTACACTTGCATGCTATTTCTCTCTCCCACTCTTCTTTCCTTTCTAACCCACTGACATTTGTGTTTTTCTTTGCTTAAAAGGACCCTGATGTGTTCAAGGGAAGTTAGAAAAGGACAAAATCAATATAAAAAAGAAACAGACATGTTCTCTCTCTCACCCTCTCTTTTTTTTTTTCTCGTGTGCGGGCTATTTTTCCATCGGATATTGAACATAAGGATAGTACGCATTAAGAATGGCTACTCTTGATGGGAGGGTGCTCAATTTGAATCAAGCCTGATGAAAGCTGTGAGGAGTGTGAGGAGGCAGAAAGTAGAGCTGAGAAACAGGTTCACATCCACTTTAGACCCCGTCCCATTAGTCTCTACTTCAATGTGCATTCCCTCCCACTTTGTTTTTCCTCCTCTTAGTCTCAGTCCTGGACTGTTAATATTTGGTCGTACTTCAGCCTTTTCATTTCCTAAGTGACCCGCAGCCTTCCACTCTTCCCTCTGATTTCACCATCTTTTCAGATAGAAGAATCTGCAACAGGTAGCAAAGGTCTTTCAGAACACAAAGCTTTATTTCTGCAATTTTCTCTCCCTCTCTGCATGTAACCCTCTTCCCTTTTGTGCCAACCTCACGTTGTTCAGCTTGGCCTGAGCTTCACGTTTTTCACTTTTTAACAGCCTTTCGATTTTTAGATTCCCTTCTGCCCTTTTAAACAGGCAAATTATTTTAATTATTTTCTCTGCCCCACTAATTCATTTTCATGAGTCATTAATGTTACATTGTCTCTTTCCCCAACTGTCCATAGAGTAGTTGAACTCATTTGT
The DNA here is from genome assembly GCA_030378365.1 of Hybognathus amarus. Taxonomy (NCBI): domain Eukaryota; kingdom Metazoa; phylum Chordata; class Actinopteri; order Cypriniformes; family Leuciscidae; genus Hybognathus; species Hybognathus amarus. Next base: position 70,724 of record JAQIUQ010007409.1, on the reverse strand, counting down.
GCAGGACTAAAGCCCATTCAGAGGACAGCGAAGACATGCTGCTCATATGACCTATACCCTTGTAATACAAATTGCCCATCACTCGTACAATCTATTGCCTTCATTGTTCTGGTCTGCCTGTCAGGCTTCACAAAGAATCCTCTCCAAATAATTTTTCTTTTTCAGTTCAAATAAATTACTTTAGATGCAAGTATTTGGCTTTCTTTTGTTTTCGATTCAGTATTCCTCGAAGATAGGACACGGCATGAGCATGAGCGTAACACATTTAGCATAACTATAAAATAAGAAAACGTGTAAATTTGCCTCTGACATTAAATGAGTACACCATAAATCCATTCCTAAATCATCACTTTTGTTCTCTAACCTCTGCAAATTGCACTTTCTCTAAAACACTTTATGACCCACTTTGAAAGCAGTTCTCAAACACCCCTGACGCGACCCACAGCCTGGCCGTGTCACCTTGCTTCATACCATCTCAGATGAGACGCTCCAGTTTCTCACCAAGCTTCATGTAATGACCCGTTTTTTATTTTTTTTTGTTTCCATACTCACTTCTTTACAACATCTCCAGTGATCTCCTGACTTACTTCTCTCACATCCTTAATTAGTGAAGTTGACTCCTTGTACTTGCACAACTCATAAAAGACACTTTAAGAACTCCAGACAGCGACTCAATGCTCTCATTTTGCATTTATTTTTCTGTTGTGATTATTTGTGACTGCAAAGTTACCTAACTCTTTTTGATTATCTGCTGCAGTTGTCCATTACATCTATCTATATATTTTCTTTTTGCACCAAGGCGGAAAAACATTTCATTACCTTTGTTGAATTTCCTTGATTTGCAAATCATCTGAAATCCTAATTTAAATGCTAATTCAACTTCCTGTGTTGTGGCCAATTAAATTCAGCGATGATGTTATATTTGTACACCCTTTTCTTTTCTTATCTGAACGGGATAGCAACATGGTGAGTGTTGGGCAGAAAGAGGAATCCGATACGCATTACATTCAACTTTTCAAAAACAATGCTGCATATTGTCGCTGCCCGATGAAACGGTTACTTTTCAGGAAGTGAAAAAAAACATGTAATTTCAAAAGCAGCTGAATGTAGCGTTGTCATGCTTGGCAAAACATCTTTAAATGTAACCATATTCTTGCCAGTGTCATGATATAATCCATATTTGACCCAAAATCGAGTTTAAATGGACATGTGCATATAGTAACGGTGGTCGATACGCGTTCTTCCGATCATTAATTAGAATGACCAAATTGCGTTTCATATTGACAGATGAATAGGCTACGCTCAGTTTATTAAATACGCTCAGTTTATTAAATGTCTCTTGCAAACTATGAAGAGACAATGAATCAATACACTGACATGGCGATGCTAGACTGATACTTTATTTACACAATCCTACCGTAATTTTGTCGGAAATGAGCTGCATTTTATTACAGATATGAGCTGCATTTTATCATCAGCTAATTTCAGAATCAAAGACATACATCAATAAGAGAGTGTGGCAACAGCCTGCCCTGGTATCACTTCATTTATTTAGTTGAAGATGATTGTGTGATTGTGAAGATGATTACGTCTGTGACTTACTTTCTATTTTGATGCTCAGCTGCTCATCTGCGGTGATGCGTGTTCGCAGTAGCGCCATCATATCTGACCATAACGTGTCATATAGCCTATATATAACGTTTATGTTTTAGCATTTTTGGGAGGAGTAAAATATACATATGTGGTTCAACAACCAGATTGCATTTACACCTAGTAAAGATCCGAACACAATGCGAGCCAGATTAACGTTACCTCCAGAAGGTCAGGCAGATCTGACCACAAATCCGATCACAACGTATTTGTACCTTGCATTAACATGCCTTTTTTATTATCCGGATAACTTCTCTGGATACAGACCGCATTATAATACCAGGTGTAGGGGTCTCAGAAACGAGACCGGCGAGAAACTTCACGAGACCGGCAGATGCCTCCACAAGGCGGGGAGATACCATACTGTCTATGGGAGATACCCTGCGTGATTGACAGCTTTGACAGCAAATGGAAATACGTGGAAATCAGATGACATGATTTCACAACTTTTCATTGGTCATTTAGATAATGTGAAGCATGCTGTATACAGGGATGGGCAGTATTTCAGATACATGTATTTAAAATACGTATTTGAAATACAAAATACTATTTTGTATTTTAAAGCCTTTGGAAAAAATCAAATGTAATTTGTATTTAAATACATTTAAGATGAGTATTTTTGTATTTTCAAAATACTCAAAATACTTTGAGCCAGTCAACCTCTTTATCAGGGTACTGTTTTCATGCATCAAGGATTTGGACATCTTGAACCAGTATCTACTTATTAGACAGCTGTTTGTGAGGTTCAACACAATCATTCCCTCTTCAGCTCCTATAGAGGGAATGCGCGTGACGTCACCTCCGGCCGGAGTGCTGCAGTTTCTCACAGTGAGTGGCAAAAAGACTGAGCGGCTGTATATGTGTTCAGCGTGAATGCCACGAAAAACAAACACAACACATATAAAGTGGGAAAGAGCTTTGCGATTGACTGTACAACTAGATTTGACAAAAAATCGGAGGTATATTTTTACAGACTGCGATAGAAAGAGGAGCAAATGGATCACTGCAATTCACAGAAACAACTGGACTCCAGTCAGCGAAAGGTGGATTTGCAGTTTTCATTTTGTGTCAATATGCTGAATTTAGCTGTAAAACCATACCCACATATTTTGTATTGTTATACATATATTAACAACTCATCAATTAAATATGTATCATTCCATATTCTGCATTATTGGATGTTTTTTTTAATAAACACTGACTAAAAAAAAAACTATAAAGTTTAGGCTGACGATATGATGATATATAGGCTATATATAACACTGATAGAGTAATCACCCGGATTTATACCTATATTGTATTTATATAAAACGTTCACAGGCAAATTTGCTTTATGTTTACCGTCTATATTGCTTTTATTTCCCCGGTGTCGAAATCAGGCAAACATAAATGTCAGGCAACACGATTCCTGGCTGAATGTCAATAATATCCATGGATCACGATCTTTAGTAAGTTGTAAGGAACACTATATTGAGTCCAACATTTAGTTTAAATTGATAAAACTGTTAGTTTTAGTCGCATTTTCACAGTTTCCCCTATTAAATCCAGTCACGCAGCGGATCTTTTGCCACTCGGTCAGGCTGAGAGGGGGTTGTTCCGGCGGGAAAGTCACGTGAATGCATTACCTCTATAGAGCGCTTGTTTTCCTTTGCGGGTTTAATCAATAGGCCACACAGATGACGCCTTAAACCCAAACTTTTTGAAAGCTGGTGGTGCTAAAGGGGTATCGAATAGATGGATGTCTGAAACAAATAGGTACACCACCTGGAGGAGTACACCATCAGTTATTTAAAATATAATTGACTTTTTGCTTTTTTTAACTCTTTTTGACTTCTTGCTACTGAGTGCGAGGTAATGATGGTGATAAAACATAATAAAAGATGTTTGAAATTATTATTATTATTTTTTTTTAGCTATGTATTTCCTACAGGGCTGGGGAAGGAAAGAGGTATATAAAATGAAAACTAAAGTTTCTAGTTGCACGCATCTAAATAATTGTTGGCATTCAGAATAGGCCCAGATAGATTTCAGCCTAATCGGGATGCCTGCACTGAATCGCCAATTTCACATGTATTTTCTGTATTTTCAAAATACAAAATACTGTATTTGTATTTAAATAAATTTTTCCACACAGTATTTTGTATTTAAATAAATTTTTCCACACAGTATTTTGTATTTGTATTTAAATACATTTCCATGTATTTATGCCCATCCCTGGCTGTATACGGAAATGAACCTGGACATTCTATCCGTGAAAAAATCTTAAAATCGTCAAAATGGACATACGCGGTCTTCATTCGGACAGCGACGATATACATCTCAGGAACATCAAGAGCATCTCAAATCCCTACCATTACATTCATTGGGACTAATGTGTTTGTCTTTAATCGGGCAATTTTGAATAACCTTTTATATAATCAATTAACTTTCGAAACAACCACAAACTAGTACATACAAAGAAAGAAAAAAAGAACTGCTGGACAGCTCAAACTGCAACCTGATTCACAAACCAATGTAAAACAAAATAAATATGTGCTATTGGACGAATTTGGTATACTGCAATTTCCACTGCTGTGGCTGCTGATAGCCACTAATCAAAATCTGTGAAGCACTCGGTGCACAGGAACCCAGAGAGAAGGACTTATCGTGAAGTTGAGCTGAGTAATTGTCTCAAACTTGTACTTCCATCACTAGCACACAGAGAGCTAATCATACCTCCGTTGCTCTGCATAGCTCTTGAGTGAGGCATGCTGGGACAGGGTTTGAATAAGAACCAATAGGGAATCTTCTCAAGGAGGCTGGATGCTGCCATGGTTACTGTACAGCAGGGCCTTGGAGACCGCCGCGTTGCTCTGGCATGGCTAATGACAGGATGTTTAAATGCTGCAGATTTGAAAGACCGACTTATGTGAATGAGACCGCTCAAAACTGTGCGAAAGCTGTGGCCAAGGGAAGGAGAGGGGGAGTAATTATTGGTATATGTTGGTTGTAATGACGGGAGGTGTCAAAGATTTATTTCCAGATGATGACACATCACTGGACTCACTAAATACAGCACAGGTCTTTTGCGTGTAATACAAATTAACTCCTCTCAGTAGCTTGTCACACATTCAAACACATCAGCCTGCCTGGCCATGCATTATTCAACAAGGCAAGGTCAATAGTTGAAAATAAACTTCTTATTTGAGAAAATGGCTCACTTAGCCAACCTATTCATTATAGCACGGTCCTGTAAGCATCAATCAACAGACAGGCTGTTATTCGCAGGCACAGGATGACCCACAGAGATCCACACTGTGCCACGATGTTATTTTAACCATATAAAACCTGTTGGGTCAACCATGTCAATAGCAGCCCAAAGGAATGACGCTTTATCCACCTTATTCATACGCCCAATGACGCTTTGCACGAATTATGGGCGTAACTTCCGATTAAACTGTAAACAATCAGTGGAAGGCTCGCTCTAAAAGTCGACTTTAAAAATGCAAAAGAATCAACAAGTTATTTTCAAAAGACCAAGCCCCGTAAGCGCAAGTATTTGGTTAAATATCACTGTGGTAGGCAAATATATATCTGTATTGTATAAAAAGCCTAGTCAGTCAATCAATCTCCTAAATGGCAGGACATTATGAAACATTGGAAACTCTTTTCTTAAAAATATCCATGATTTTATTATAGTAAAATTGTAGTAACCACGTTTTTGGCGGATGTATTACTATTTAAATAACCACCGTTTTACCAAAAATAAGCCTACCGTGTTTTTTTGTTTGTTTGTTTTTATTTTTTTTATGTGTAATTAAAACATTGGCTAATTTTCATAATGATTAACGTGAGTAACTCTATCAAGACGTCAATAAATTGAATTTGGTTCTGTACTTGTTGATAATAATACAGCAAAACCTATAACAGGATGACTAAAATAAAAATATAACATGATGAACCCTAGGTGTAACTGATGCAGCTAGGTCACAGTAAATCATATTCATTTTTGCTTTCTATAAATGTAGCTAAAATCACATGGCAGCTCAAAAAATATTTACTATGTTTAATATACTAATTACATACTATACTGTTAACCTTTCCTGCTCAGCTTCCAGATCATAGTCGGATGAGGTTTTGCATTGTCCCAATAGATCCATAGATTTTTTTTCTTGTGTGTGTCTGTGTGTGTGTGTGTGTGTGTGTGTGTGTGTGTGTGTGTGTGTGTGTGTGTGTGATTTCAGGTCTCGTGGAAAGAGACACAAAAATACTTTCTCTGACCTTTTCCTGGACTTTTTCCTGCTGGTGGAATGACGGCACAACTTAACACATTTTCAAGAAACTGCTAAAGATCCATCTTTTTCGTAAACACTTGCCCGATAACACTAAACCTTTGATTAAAATAAATAAATAGTTATATTGTTATCTTAAATCGTAAGCCAATTTGGATAAATTACAATTGTAAATGTTTGAATAATAAGTTATTATATTGGAGTATAAAGGTATACAGCAATTGCCTTTTAATGTGGATATTTTTAAATGTTCTAAATTATATAATAAGGTATTTTCTATCAATCACTTATCTTGATGTTCAGAGTTTATGTGCAATAACTAATTCTGTAAATGGCGGTATTCAATACTCAGTTAATATAACAGAAATTGACTGTAAATGTTCTATTACGAAGTACTTAATTGGAGATTGGTCAGTTGTGAAATTGGATCTGTACAAATAAAAATTAACTGTAAATTTACAAACATTTGACATTTAAGAAAAATGTGTTCTTAATATATCAAATATTTATATTTATACATAATATTAATTATGTATAAATATAAAGTATATACATGCAAATATTTATTAAATATATACATGTATGTGTGTGTATTTATATATACAAAATAATTATACACACTACACACATATATGTATATATTATGTAAACACAAACTTTTATTTAGGATGCAATTAATCGTGATTAATCATTGCCCAGCCCAAATATATATATATATATATATATATATATATATATATATATATATATATATATATATATATATATATATATATATATATATATATATATATATATATATATATATATATATATATATTGAGAGATTTTTTTTTCTACAGCAGTTTGACTGTAAATATAAAGAAAATGTTTATGGTAAATATCCCATTTTCAAAAAAAACTTTTTTTTTCAGTAAAATAATTTTTGTAGTAGTTTTTTTTTTTACTGCAATTTGACGGTAAGTGGTTGGCAACTTTGCTGCCAGCCTTCTTACCATTATTTATGATTATCTTTATGTTTACAGTGTAGGATACATTTTCATTTTAGCAAAATGTGTACGAGTCAGAAAAAGCTGACAGCGGATGCCTAAGAACACAAGTGAAGCTTTCCATGACATCTGTGCACATCTCTCAAGCAAATTATGTAGATGATGGAAAGACATCGAGATGTTTCTGACACTGCCTGCAGAATTTTTTCACTTGTCTATAATGTGTCTCAGAACACCTCCCTTATGGTTTGATCAACCAGTTTTCAAGTGTATCATAAATGTGTCTTGGTTGCATATAATGTTTTCACTAGCTATCCAATCAGTCTATGATCCAAAAAGGCAATTTAGCAATGAGGTAAATGGGGCCTTAGTGAGTGCACAAGTGCGCGAGATACTGAGAGGGAAATTCACCAAGTATGAATAAGGAATTAGGCAAACAAGGTTATGGTGCAATCTGCCAAATAGTGCTGATTGCAATTTCACAAGGCAATTCTCCTTCTTGTTAGCCATGTTCTGAGCACTAAGTTGCAGATGATGCACCAGACTGCCATGAACTGCTGGAATTTGAGACTGTACAACCTCACTCCACCATTACAATCTAGACATCACAATACAATCTAAAAGACAGAAAGGTAATTTATCTATGGCCATGTGGCTTAATACATGTCTGCTCTTCATCATCTGATCAAAGTCTGATGAATTACTGTGCAAAAACTGATAAGAAATGTCCAAAATGTTGTGGCAAGTTATTAAAGCGGAAGTGGCAGAACTGTTTAATGAATTCACCCAAAATTGTATATGTGGAGAAGGAAATTATAAAAAAATATGATTTGCGTCATGATGTGTATCTGCCAGTGAGTGCTACATGGATGTGACTGATGTTGGACCAGAGATGTCACAACGATGGAGATATGGAGATTCTTTCCCTACAGCTGCATTGGAATCATCCCTCATCTGACAGTAACACTGTCAACAAACACACACACACGCAGATTACCCCTCACTGTTAAAACAGTCACTGTTTAAGCTGCTCCTCGATAAAAGTCTTAGATTGTGCATATAATTGTAGCTCACGGTGTTAGAGCCTTTGTGACAAAGGGTTCGTCAAGGAGGAGAATCAATGATTAGCTAAATTATTCCAGAATGAAAAACACACTGTATTAACCATCAAATTGACAGCCCAGCTCAGTGGAAATATGTGCCTCTATACCTACATTTCTGCAAAATATACCTACTGCACTTTCCAGCTGTGATAAACACTAGATGAGATAAAATACCAAAATATTGTACTTCCAAAACACAAATTATAATTACAGTAAGATTTTTGATTAATAAAGACTAATAACGATTTATCATTTTCATGTGGTTCCTTTTACTTTTTAAAATACTTTTTTTACAGCTACACTGTTTAACTCTTTTAGTTTATTTTTAGCTAAAAACACTTAGTTCTTTCAAAAATGTATGCGCTCATTCATGTATAATTACTTTGTTCAAGTAATAAAGTATTCTCGTGAGTGTATAATATGCCATTGAAAATACATACGGGTAAGGGGTTCTAATGTCAGTTGCCATGTTGCCCCTCCATCTTGAAAGTATATTAGCCAAAGAGGGACATACCCGTTAATTCAAGCTTCACCTTTAGCATTTACGTTTGAGTTAACACTCATGGACGAGGTTGAACTGGAAGCCATGTTAATCTTGGACTTCATTGGCCACCGTAGGAGTTAAATCGAAATTGGAATTGAGAGGAACAGAAACTAATATTCACTGGATGGTCATATACCTTTTCACCGATAGATGGGGGTAAAAATCACATAGTGTAGCTTTAAACTAATACATTTTGACGTTCGCATTACATAACCGAACCCAAATGGCTTTTTTGACATGGTATGCTTGCTTGGCAGCTTAATTTACGAACAGTCGTGTTGCAAAAAAACAAACAAACACCCATTGCAATAAACGTTGCAATATTCACGTAAAGTTTCAAATAAAGTTTAAATAGTTTTTACCGCCACTCACAGGACATTCAACTTTGAGAGTGTCTCGAAAAGTGCAAAAAGCAGTGTAATATAATTTTACAGAAATGCCGCCTCAGGCACATATTTCCGGTGAGCACGGTTTTGCAAATTAAATGTATAAAAAGAGTAACAGGCAATGCGTACTGGTCTTTTTAGCGCATGTTATATTCCCAGCATAGCACCACTTAAGCTTAGCTTCATTTCCTGTGCAACTATAATGGATTATTTCACTTTGACCCAAAGCAAATGAGTGTCAAACAAACTTGTTTGGTAGCAGTTTAAGGCTATTTAAATGATTTAAGGTCATGTTTGTGTTTTTGAACTAGTTTTAAGCAAATAAAGCTCATTCAGGGACAGCTGTTCTTATAGAAGGTTTCAAGCAAAGGAAAGTAACTGGAGCATCAATCGCGGTGTCAGGGGAGCAAGTAGGAGCTGCTGAGGCTCTCTGGGCCCCCGGAATGTGCTTGGCTTGTGCTGCGTATAAAACTCCTATTCCTAGGTGTCTTGTTAGGGCTGCAAACATTCGCTCGGTAGAGAGAGAAACACCTATTTCTCCATGTTGCATCCCGGGAGGCTAGGACGCCACGCTAAACAAAGCTGAAGGAACAGCGGTGCACACTATTATTTCACCCACTAAGCTAATGATGCGTCACCATCGCCAATTCAGCCACGCAACCCCCTACACTCTGTCAGCACCCACTCTGTGACAAAACTCGCTCTGCTAACAAACCCACTTTGCGCCTTTCTTTCCACGTTCTGACACGCAGGACTCATTACATTTTGTCGAACATACCTATGTGTTCATTGAATATCCTGCAGAAAAACACCAGGAACTTCAAACAAAGGTAAGTGTAGGAGTTCCTCACATGAATGCTGAATGATGAATTCCACTTCTATACATTTCAAAGATTTACAGATGCAATGCCTCTTGAATAGGCTTGTACAAACAGAAAATGCATTCATGCAAACTTTAATATATAATGGAAAGTATGTGGGATGAGTGATCAAAACCCAACTCTTCTTAAGCGGAGGTGCTATGTTTGACTTTTTCGATCTCAAAAAAGTTATACATTTAAAATCTAGAAAAAAAAACCTTAAGTCTGTGCAAATGTCAGGGCTAGAAATGCTTCAGCACTGGTGCTCGGTGCGACACTGAGTTTAAAGGAATGAATGTGTGTGCCATGTCAAGGACGATGTTTGTTTCACCTTTTCACAGGTGCCACTCTACATCCCTGACAAACTAACACAAGACATCTAACTAACGCAAGTCTCATCCCAAGACATCATACAACTGACGCTTTTGACCATACGTCAACATCCGCCATTTCAGGGTCCCTTTGACGTCAGTTAGATGACGATCCAGGGCCGTCATACAACTGACGCTTTACCTTTAACGTCAGTTAGATGACGATGCAGGGCCGTCATACAGACTGACGCTTTACCTTTAAAGTCAGTTAGGTGACGGGGTAGGTTTAGGTCTGGGGTAGGGTTAGGATTTGATAACGTCATCTAACCGACATTAAAGGGCAGTGACTCGGTCTCGAGACCATATTTTAATGGACTCGGTCTTGTCATGGACTCGCGTGCATTTTGACTCTTAATTGACTCGTACTTCGAACATATTGGGAGTCGGGACTCTGACTTATTCCCGAGTCCACTCTAGTTCCATTCAAAATATGTCATGATTATTACTGTATGTTAATATTTCTTTAAATTGTTGTTTGATTGAAACGTTCAATGATTGCTGACTTTCTTGTGCGCAACTGCACATGACTTGAGACCATAATGTCTGGCGCGCAAATGCAGCAGGACCCAGGTCAGATGTGATGTGATTGTGGAGCCTCTGGCTCAACTATGTATTGAAATGTCTGCCTTATAATCCCTAATTCACTTTGCATATAAGAGCCACGCAGAATTCGTGTGCAGTTATGTTCTGTGAAATAGCACTAACTGATATTTATGAACTGAATAATTGTAAGTCATATTTATAATAAAATTACCTTTACACCACTATGTGGCCTTTTTACCATTACAGTGTACATGATTCCATGGTATATTTGGTTTACTGTTTGAGTATGGTGCCAATTTTATTGTTACCACCAAATATTTTACATATTCTTGAAGATATCTTTAAAGGGATACTCCACTTTTTTTTGGAAATAGGCTCATTTTACCACTTACCCAGAGTTAAACAGTTGGGTTTTACCGTTTTCGGATGTATTCAGACGATTTTTTTTTTAATTTAGAAGAATATCAGTAACCAGACAGTTTCTGGTCTCATTGACTTCCATAGCATTTTTTTTTGACCTACTATGGAAGTCAATGAGATCAGAAACTGTCTGGTTACTGATATTTTTCTAAATATCAGAAAATCGTCTGAATGGATTTGAAAATGGTAAAATTCAACTGTTTAACTCTGAGAGTGGTAAAATGAGCCTATTTCCCAAAAAAAATGGAGTATCCCCTTTAAGTCTTGGTTTGAGACCCAACCTTAGGTTATCTAACCTCTCTGGTCTCTGTTCTAAACTTGGACTTCGACTGTCTTTGGTCTCGAGTCTTGAACTCGGACTTGACTCTCCTTGGTCTCGGTCTCGAGCTCGGACTTTACCCTCTATGGTCTCAACTCGGACTTGAGTGAGCTGGTCTGGACTACAACACTGTTAAAGGGTACCCTAAAACAGCGGATGTTGACGTATGGTCAAAAGCGTCAATTGTATGACGTCTTGGGATGAGACTGCGCTGGACAAACCAGCCATTTTTCTGTAAATTTTCAATCATTGGCATATACAGTAGATGCTGATCTTATAAGCTCATGCCAACATTTTTTTCACCTGCTTGAGTGGATTTAACGAAGCATCGCTCTCTCTCTCTCCCTGAAATTTTTGCGAATGTAATTTGCCCAGAACAATTTTTTTTTTACTTTTCACTCCTGCAAAGTGCCTCTCTGAAAGAGCACTGTGATAGGCTGATGAGGTAGCGCACCCTTTGATGATATGTTGACTAATATTGGACTTGGCAGCTCACAGTCGTTCCTTGTCAACCTTGAACACCTGAAGACTTCATATCTGCAATATAAAATCAATAGGCTGCTGACAGCGCACATCATTCTAAAGGGGCTGAAGGTGTTTTTGAATGGGAGATGAAAGTGTTCACATGCCAGCACCTGCCCTCCTAACACTAATAAAACTATATGTGACTGTCAGCAAGAGATTTGTGATGAATTTGAAAATATTGTGTCTCAATCCCCAACACAATGTTTTAAAAGGAGACAAATGTCAGTGAAAAGTGGGAAACGGTTGTGGCGGAGGTGGCTTTAGAGGTTTGCAAGGTATCTTTATTTGAAGCAGTCAGCATACAGCAACATGTGTCCTTGCTAGGAACACCTTCAGCATGCTTATACAAAGTCCTAAGAAAAGACCCGTTGGCCAAGTCTATTATATTTCGCTTCATACTCCCTCGATCCATCTCTGTGTATTTCTCGCTCCTCTCAGGGGATACCTGAACAATTCTCTTTCCCTAAAACTGTGTGTCTCTATTCAGTAGGCTGCAGCAATAAACTCCAGCAACACAGGACTGCAGTGTCAGCACTGTGTAAAGAAACACACACACACACACTCTCAGATGCCAAAGTTACTCAATACTAAATAGATTACAAAAAAAATAAATACATTCAGAAATAACAGTTCTATGATTCGGGACAATACATCGTAAATAAATAAAAGCAAAAAGTAACACGTTTTTATGCAATGCTGTGCTGCATTTTTTTGTGTGAGCAGCTCAAAGATTAAATGTAAAAACACTACCACGTTGAAGCACATATTGCTCTGTGTTTCATCTCTCATCAAATTGTCTCCAAAGCAGATGTCTCAATTCAGGTAGTTGGTCACACACATTGAAGCCCAGCTGCCTCATCCTAATCCATTAGATTCACTATATTTCCGTGACTAAAAGAGGTAAAGGCTGTCTCAATCAGAATGAAAGAAAAGGCAAAAATAGAGAGAGAATGAGTTAGGAAGAGCTAACTTCCAGACCCATCTATAATTGTTCCAGTGACTATCAACACCAAACAAACAAACAAATTTGAAAAGGTCTTATGGAGCTGCCAGAATAATTATGCTAAAGAACCTGAGGAAACCAATAATAATGGAAACACTGTACAGTAATGTTTTGTTTAGTTAACTACTACAGTTATCATCAACTATATGAACAATACTTTAACAGCATTAATCATAGTTAATACATTAAAAAACAATAAATGTTGCTAATGCACTGTGAACTGAAGGTGAACAATCAATGGACAGCTGATGTTTTTTTAATAAATACAAATATATTTTTTTAATAAATTACAAATATATTGCTCAATGTTAGTTCATGTTAGTTATTATATGTTAACAAAAGAGACCAATTGCAGTTATCACAATAATAACATCACATTTAAATTTTCTTGCATGATTTGTAATAAAAGTGTTGCATACCACACTGTAAAATAAATAAATAAATAAATAAATCTTGTTGGTTTAACTTAAAAAAGTAAGTAACCTGGTTGCCTTAAAATTTTAAGTTCACTGAAATGGAAAAAGTGATTTAATACAATGAATGAGATTGATTAATCATCAGAAATTCAAAATAATAAGTTATTTGAACTAAATAAATTGTTTAAGTTGATTTGACAAAAGAAAAAAAATTGTAATTACTAATCATGAAAAGATTTTTTTATTTTTTGTTATTATTTTTCTTTTACAAAAACGAGTGAAATAACCGGAGAAGAAGAATACCATTGCAAAGAAGTAAAGGGAATGATTATTTGAATAAATATTACAAGGGCACATTAATAAAAACAAGAATAATGATGTGCATGGATAAATCATTTATAACAAATACTGCAATATTATATTAAACATGTTTTTAGACTAAATTGCATTTCTTTCTTTCTTTCTTTCTTTCTTTCTTTCTTTCTTTCTTCTCTTTCTTTCTTTCTTTCTTTCTTTTCTTTCTTTCTTTCTTTCTTTCTTTCTTTCTTTCTTTCTTTTTCTTTCTTTCTTTCTTTCTTTCTTTCTTTCTTTCTTTCTTTCTTTCTTTCTTTCTTTCTTTCTTTCTTTCTTTCTTTCTTTTCTTTCTTTCTTTCTTTCTTTCTTTCTTTAATTAATATAAAAAACACCTGAATAAAATACCAACACATAAATAGAAAAAATAAAAATAAAAAAAATCCACGAGTGTTAAGGAGAGAATTGAACTGTGGATGTAAAATGAATCTAAACTGAGTGAACGAATGAACATTATTTCTTTAGTCAGCTTTATGAGTGTGATAAAAGAAAGAGAAAGTCCAGAGAAAGAATGAAAGAAATCATCAAGGTTAAAGCTCTCTGTAAATATAGTTTTCCAAGCTACGGTGTACTAGCACCAGGGCTGTGCTGATTGTGTGTGCAATTAGTTATAACAGATTTTACATACGGGGTCAGGGACACGAATTAATTGTATTTTAAAAATTAATCACACTACATTAACATGTCAAATTGACAGGCCTAAAAATACACACACACACAAAAAGTAGGACACAGAGACTGCTGGTATATTTTTAATTATTAAAATAAATGTGCTAATAAAAGTGCAGATTCTCATTATACTGACTGTCCTCAGTACGTTTTAAAAAGCTCAGTTATACGAGTATAAAGGGAACCCTGAAAAAAATAAAATAAATAATAATAAAAAAAAAAAAACGAAAAAAGCGAGATCCATTAGGCTACTGACCAAACACCAGCTATTAATCCATTATGTACATGTAAACTCTGAAAAGCATGTTTTGGGAATCCCTCAAGAAATAGTGGGCCACTATAAAAATACAGTTATCAAATTGAAAGCTCTAAAAAGCAATTACTCATTTGTAGATGTAGAAGGAATCATAAAAGTACAACTTTAATTGCCATTAATTGCACAAGGGTGACTGCCTCTGCATGCCTAATGTTCTACTGTAAGTGCACGTGGATATGACTATTGAGGATGTGTGGAGACTTTACAATGTTTTAAAGAACTAGAGTGTGTTAAATGTGTATGTAGATGCTACAAAATTGTAGAGAATTTCTATTAATTTACTGTGCATTTCATGTATTGATTAATTTCTCTTAATTTAATTGGATTCATTTCTTGACAGAATTATTGTTAAATGAACATTAGAACATTAACTCTCATTAAAGCACGTTGCAGTGCTTTCAATTTGTTTGAACTGACAAAGTTGAACTGAAGAAATTCTAAACAAAGCTGTCCTTCAAATATTGTACTATTACACTTTTTCTTGAACAACTTAGTTCTGCCAATAAAGCAAGCAATTAAAATTATGTTTAAGAAAGCTGAGTATGTGTTGCTATGTGTTGTAGATGTGCATACTTAAGGTTAACTTTGTTCCCCAAGTCTTAGATTACACTTAATTAAAATTACAATAAAAAAAATTCTGTAATGATCTTAACCAATTAAAGTTGATTGGCTGTGAGCTTAAATGGTAGCCATGTGTTCATTTGCATTGTACTGTACAAATGGCATTGTGTGTCATTTAAGAATATGAGAGAACGCTTTAAGATTGGGAATAAACTTAACAAGCACATAGACACATAAACAGATCTATTGAAAGTTGTGGACATAGATGTGGATAGGTAAGTCCCAATATTTAAATCATTTAGGGTGAGTAGTTTTTACACCATCAAGGGACAGCCTTTTTCAGACTGTGGACGAAGTTTTAAGATCAGAAACTTAACTTCTACTAAACTCCTTTATTGCAAAAATATTTAAAAAAATATATTTTGTACATTTACCAAAAAAAGGCTTTTTTATCAGCTGAAACAAAAGTGCACTCTCCAGGGAATATGGTGGGCTTCCAAACGAGAGGCTGTATGCGCGCACACACACACACACACACGCAGACAAACATACACACACAACATGAACAGATGTTTATTTATAGAGTAGCAGCAGGCAGGACATGACAGAGGTCACTACAGGCGGGGTCAGCACGAGTCCCCATGAATTATTGATAGTCATCATGTCTGAATGTGTGTGAAAGAGGGAACAGCCTGGAGCGCACTATAAGCACGGAACACAAACTAAGTGACAAATTTTGACACTAACTTTTCAGCTAAAGTGTGACCCATTTCTACATGAAGAAACAGTGACTGGTTATATATATATAAGTAAATAAATAAAAATATCAATACTGGCCTTTTTGTAAAAAGTTACAAGCACCAACAAAAAATAGACAACATAAATACACACTGTAAAAAAAAACAATAAGTAAAATTTGCTTATTTTTTTCAAGGCAAGTTTTTGCACTGATATTTTTGAGTAAATGTCACACATATAATTAAGTAAACTATACTCAACTAAGTTACGTGAAAGTAACATGAAAAATTAAGTGATT
Organism: Hybognathus amarus; assembly: GCA_030378365.1. Classification (NCBI taxonomy): domain Eukaryota; kingdom Metazoa; phylum Chordata; class Actinopteri; order Cypriniformes; family Leuciscidae; genus Hybognathus; species Hybognathus amarus. Next base: position 54,391 of record JAQIUQ010007409.1, on the reverse strand, counting down.
TTTATTTTGCTAATTAAAGATTAAGTAATATCTATTCCATTAAAATGACTTTTTCCCTAGTATAACAATATAACATTGAATTAGACCACAATGTTTAAGTAATCAATACTGTACTTACAGTATCTCTCATCCTGTCTTCACTTTAGATATGTCATGTGTGAACACAGACCTCAATACTTGGTAGACTATACACAATGACGGTAACATTTGATAGATCGTTTTTGTGTTTGAATTAGTCATTTTAAGTTGAAAATGAACTCCAAATGTCACAAAATGGCAAATTACTAATCCTAACAACAAAAGTAATGATAAAATAGTGTAAATACAGCTGGAAATCATTGAAAAATCAACCTCATTAATTATTCATGGCCCAGTGCATGATGGGAACACCAGTATCAGAAAAGTTGAGTAATTTTGCTTAATTTTATATAAGCGTATAATATATTTACACATATAATATATTTATATTTATGCTTATATAAAACATTATATAAGCGTAAATATAATGTTGATATTTACGCTTTCATTTTCTACATGATTTAATTGAGTTCTACTATAGAATTTACTTATTTTTTTTAAATTCTTGCCTGAACTAACTTTTTCCATGTAAATTACATTGTTTTTTCTGTAGTATTTACTTCACCACAAAATCATTTTTATCAGTGCATTTGCCTTTGTGGTTTGCGCTTAATGCTCAAAATGCTGTGTTGTCAAACAGAAATTCACCTAATGAACAAATACAGAACATTGAGTCAATAGTGAGCCAAAAGTTTGTTTGTTTTTTTCAAACCATCTGAGAAATTTGACCTCAACTACTGCCTTTGTGTTTTTGTGAATCTAAGTTTAGTTCCGATCCAGCTGCTATTGCCACTAATACATCTTTTAAAGTATTTATAAAAATGTGCAGCTGAAAATACAATAAAATGCACACAATGGACAAAACATTGAGTGTGCATGTGTACATGGAGAAACAATCATTTAAAGAATTGAACATTGAAATAAACAATATATGAAGAGTTCAGATGCAAAAGCCTCTAAATGCCATTTGAAATTTTCTTCTAAAATGACCATTTTTATCGAGCTTGTATATTTAAGTTCAGTAATTTCACTTAAATGACAATTAATAGGTAATCTTCATTGCCATTTAAGTGAAATTACTGAACTTTAATATACAAGCTTGATAAAAATGATCATTTAGAAGAAAATTTCAAATGGCACTTAGAGGCTTTTGCATCTGAACTTTTCATATTTACTTCTAATTTGTTTTGTTATCTGCAACAATAGTTGAATGTCTTTCAGTTATCTTTTAATAATATATTGGATTTTACATCAAATATACATATTGGGAAAATGCACATTTGCTATTAATTGTTCAACACATCAAAAAATATTTTATTGACTATAGTAACTATAATCCATGACCAGAGCATTTAGTTTTTTCTCTGATTTGAAAATCTCGGGGATTTCAGCAGTAAAAAACAGAACATAAACACAAATAGTGGAAAACTCAACTGGGCACACAGATAGCAGATGTTAGGATGTGCAAAGCAAATAAAAACAGCCGGTCCACTTCAGCGAGATGTAATCTGATCCATTACTGTCCTATCTTTCAACAAAAAACACACACACACATACAAGTTTTCAGGCATACTCTCAGAGGAGTGAAAAAAATAAAATAAAATAAAATAATTGCAAGCACCCTGACCAACCAGAAACCTCTTTGTTCATAAGTTTTGATCCCACAAATTATAAGTTGCTGCAGCTTACGGCCTCAAATAAAAGCACGGCTGATGATTGACTCCCTGTAAAACACAGATTTGATTGGTGCCCTTTAGGATGGGTCTGAGTGCACTTTCTCTCTGTCCGATGCAGACACTTCACCTCCTCTATATTAAACCACTAGACAAGGCACACAGGGTCCCAAACTCATTTCGAATGGTATTGATCCCTTCCACAAATAAGAACCCACACCACAATTTATTGCGTCCCCTCAGGTATCATCTGTTTAAACATTTTCCTGAATCAATCAGTGTGGGCTCTCCAGGGGGACGCCGTTCGCACCAGTCTGGTTATTATCACCCTGTTGATGAAAGATGCGCCCGCCTGCACTGGTCTGGGAACAGCTTTTAGGAAGTTACACACTTAGGGTTCTTCAAAACATGCCTCTTTTGGGACTTTTACAGCAATTTGATTCTCCGAGTCATCTAGAAAGGACTCATCATGTTCCATCTTTTTTAAGGGTACAACTACGATAAATATGTTTTATATCCTGCCATGAAAAAGTTACTTTGTAAAGGACTTATTATTATGCCGCATTTTTGCTTGACGTTTTACTTAAAGCGCATTCCTTCAAACAATTCCAACAAATCTTTGCTTTCCATGGCTCAGTCAAGAGCATGCTCAAGTGTTGCTGACATTTCATACCTAAATCTCAATTCTATTATACCACAAGAATGTTAACATGTCTCATAAAATAAGAGAGAGAAAATATGAAATGATTGGCTCGTATCTCTGCATAGTAAAACATTGTGATTAATGATAGTTTTGTCTCATCTTTACTCGATCATAAAATAAAACAAACCTGATTGTCCAATATTATTTAAAATGCTTCCACATTTGATTTATGTCTTATAATTGAATAAAAAATAGCGTGTAACGTGCCGTAAAAAAATGGAAGTGTGAGGTAAGCCTACTTAATGACACAAATATGTTTAGATCTTGAACTCAACCATTTGTTTAATCTGAGCTATTTGACAGATTCGATAAATTGTACCATTATGTTTCAGAGAATGCTCAATAGTTTACACAACCAATGCTTAATAATGTGGTACGTCCAAAACATTTGCATAATTACTTTTCCCCTTGTAATGTATTATATGATAATAACTCATGATAAAAATGATTAAGATTACTGAACTGAAAAAAAGGAATTTGACGTTAAATGATTTTTCTTTAATACATTTTAAATCAATTCTGCTGTTTTTTCTGCAGATATGTTGTACAAGTTGGCAGTGCAATAAACAGCCCCAAAGAAAAAGACTGCAACCATATGCGACAAGAGCATAGAATTGATTGTGAGGCAGTCAGAGAGTTCAAGCTATTTTCCCTCTAACTACTTCCAGTCATCATCAATATGAATAGTCAACATCTACTGGAGCAGAGGAAGAGTAGAGTGCACTTCAACAAAATCTACTTCATTAGAAAGAAAAGCAAACATAGATTTGTATGTTAGCATACAATATAGAAATAAATAAACAAGCATAATAAAATGCCAGTGAGTGACAAAAAACAAACTACACATAGGCGGTGAGTTAAATTATTTCCCATCATCCCTTAATATGAAGACGTGATTTCCATTCCAAGGTGTTTATCAGAGGAATGTTTTAAAAGAGATGTATAGGCACTTGCCCCGAGTCTGCAAATTGCAACTCCTGTTAGAATTCCAATGTGAACTGTAAAATGAGTACTAAATGTTGTGACCACCAAAAAATAAATAAATACAAAAGGTCATGTTTCTAATTTGTAAAGGACCTAAACGTGACGTGTATTCATCTTATATTTGTTATCGGTCTCTGTTAAATGTGTATATAATATTGTGGTGCAGCCGACCCAGGACAGTGTGGCAGAAAAGATAAAGCAGAAGGCTATTGTGGGACACACCGTGACTAACAACTTCCTCATTGGTAATCTTCTCCGTGTGCTTGTCGTTTGTATGTTTATTGCTCCTAAAGCTTGGACCAGATGTGCCTGTTTAGAAACTGTGACGGACAGGGAAAGAGAAGTTTGGAGCGCTGAAGCTATTGTTACGAAATTCACTCTGAATTGCATCAGGAGAGGACAATTGAGTGGAATCCAGATTTTCTTTAGAGGTTTAGGATGCACTCATGACAATGCCTTTTGTTAAATAAATCCAAGAACACACACAAGCTCAAACTAAAAACAAAGAGCATACTATCAGTGAATGCGTTTAAAGAATATGTTAAAGACAATATTAAAAGTGTTTCTTGTAAAAGTGTTATATTCATTAATTTATAGACATTGAAAAATGGCAAGAATAACCTTTTGCTGATAAATGGAGCTATTCTCCTGAGGCACTTACCACATGTAAAACTCTCGAGTTTCGCCGAAATAAATACACTTCTAGAGCTGTATAATGTATATAACACCCTTAAATATTTATGTAAAAAAATAGTATATATATATATATATATATATATATACATACACATATATATATATATATATATATATATATATATATATATATATATATATATATATATATATATATATATATACATATATATACAAGCCGAAATAAATACACTTCTAGAGCTGTATAATGTTTATAACACCCTTAAATATTAATGTAAAAAATATATAAAAATAGTATACAAAAATAGTATATATATATATATATATATATATATATATATATATATATATATATATATATATACAGTATATACACAAGAAATGTGGGAAATCTCTCTCTCTCTCTTTCTCACACATACACACACACACACACGTAGTTTTGCTTTTGCACATTTTTAATTGCTTTTATGTGTACACATTGTACAGTTTTGCTCTTTAGTATAGTCCTGAGACTTGATATCTTAAAATACATAAAATCCCAACATAAAAGTATGATTTACTACATTTAAGTAATAATAACAATAACAACATAAAAGTAAAATAATAAATACGGTGTGGAAATTATTTATTTAATGCGTAGAACAATTTGATTATATTCCAGACTTTTACCATTAATAAACTCAATGTACTGAGTGTAAATTGTATGTAATTGTGTACACACAATACATTAGCCTTAGCAAGACAAACTTTTTTTGTCTTTGTCAATACACACCTATTATTCAATTCATCAGCACATTTGCTGTTCATCTCCACTCACTGCTAATGACTACGTTCAAATCAGGGCGCCCTATTTAAGCAGATTCAATTTGCTCCTAATTGCTTGCTGCTCGTTCTCTGCAATATTGAAACAGGACTCGATGTATTCACTCTCCATCATCTCTGAAAGTTTTCACGAAGCTATATGCTAAGTTTCTTTTAATGCTCATAGTTAAAAGTTATCAGGATATGGGCAACATGCTGTTGCTAATGCTGTCCGTGTGCTTGGGCTTATCTAGTCGTTTTCATTTAAATGCTCTTGCTAGGCTCATGCGATCATATTGACTGTGCATTTTCTTACTGTATCTGTTGTCATTGGTACGTTGCATATGCAGTGATTATAATGATTTAGCATTTATGCAGCACAGATTAAGCAGCTTGCAGTGATGTATAGTTAGTAAATAACAATTCAAGGAGCAAACTGAATTATTTCTGCTGTGGAACAGCTCTAAAAAGACATAACAGTCACTATTTAGTGAGTCAATTAAAATAAAGTCCAACGCATTCTCATCCTTTATCGTCATATAGAACGCTATATGACAAAACGGCGCTATACGCACATGGCACCCGTTATTGTTTATATAACATGCGCTGTGATGGGTAGGTTTAGGTGTGGGGTAGGGTAGGGTAGTCTCATATTACGCTAAAGGATTTATGACACCTTGGATTGCGTGTTATATTAACGATAAAGGGTGCCATGTGCGTAGTATAGCACTGTTTTGTCATATAGCGTTCTATATGACGCTGAAGGATAGGAACGGGCTGGAAAGTCTCATCCGCTAAATCTTACTTGCGCCTACTGATTACTTGTGACTGATTAAGGGCCTGTTCACATATCGCGTCTTTTGCATGCTCAAGTTTGTTATTTCAAATGTAGGCGAGCGTGTCGCTTTCAGCGCACATACCGTGCACCCACATTTGAAATAATGAACTTGTGTGGTGCAAAAGATGCGATATGTGAACAGGCCCTAATTCATCTTTCATTTATTTTTATCACAGAAGGTTGATTGGCCTGTTTGGGGAAATATTTCAGCTGTCCTAGTCCTAATTCATGTGAGCTTTCCCTAATGTTGCTGCTGTCCCCTGGTGCTCATGAAAGGTCCAGCCCGTTCTCATCCTTTAGCGTCACATAGGTGACGCTATATGACAAAATGGCGAAATTTACCCTTTATCGTTAATATAACACGTGAACCCAAGGCGTCATAAATCCTTTAGCGTAATATGAGACTACCCTACCTTACCCCACACCTAAACCTACCCATCACAGAGCGTTATATTAACGATAACGGGTACCATGTGCGTAGTATAGTGCCGTTTTGTCATATAGCGTCAAATATGACGCTAAAGGATGAGAATGCGTTGAAAGGTCAGAGGACTCCCTGAACAGAGCCATTCTGCCAAATTTTAATTATAAACTTAAATTGCATTTTATTCAATTCAATTTCTTAATCATTTATTGTCATGTGTGCTTTTGACTTAATGGACATGACAGAAATATTTGTCAGCCAGTCTGCAATTGACAACAGACATCATCATCATCATCAGCACTAAACCGTTACCTCAAACCCTGCATATTTTCAGCATGCTTTGAAAAGGTAAGTATATGGTAAGTATATTATTATGGTAAGTATAGCTTCTGCATAGAACATTTGCTGTGAGCATTACACTACAGAGACATCCGTGTGTTGAGGGGGGTATTCATATCCACCCAACACAGAGGCTAAAATCCTGTGGTTGTGAGGGCAAGTGCTGCTCAGCGGCAGGAAAGAGAAAGGATGTGACACGAGCCACCTCCCTCATGAACACTGCAAGTATTTTCAAGTCAGCAGTTGAAATATTCATGACTGCGCTCATGTAGCGCTTTTTAACCTTCTCCTGACCCCATTTAAGCATTAGATGCTTCTTAGAAAGTTCTGTGGGCCAGAAGGAGTCAAAACAGATTTGAGTCGTCATGACAGTTGTACCCCCTCCCCCACCTCTCTTTTTCTTTCTGTTTCTTCAGTCCCCATTAACCTACAGGTTCAGGATTTTGATGTCAAGACAGTGTTATTTGTGTTTTTTTTCTGATTAGTCATTGTGCATGATGAGCAACAAATAAATAGAAACATTCTTCTTGTAGGAGACGATTTTGACAGAAACATTCTGAACAAGCTGGGAGGGTGTGAGATATCTCAAACAATGATTTATTTATTTATTTTATTTATTTAATGTGCTAAAGGGCCTCATTGTCAGAGAGACACATCTTATTTCACAACAAAGCCCTAATTATGACTGGTGCATTGTTGCATTGCCAAAATAAACCAATAGTTTACGTGCAGAGCCATGACTCAAGGAAAAGCCAGTTTGCAACGCTCATAAAAACATAAAACACACACACACACACACACACACACACACACACACACACACACACACACACACACACACACACACACACACACACACACACACACACACACACACACACACACACACACACACACACACACACACACACACACACACTCTCTCTGGATAGAGTTGAAAACTAAGTCAAAAGTGTGGCATTTCCACCCCATATCGATCTATTAAAATGACCAAGAATATTCATGGCCTTTCCAGTCATTCATTGAATAAGGATATTTTTTAATCATTCCACTCCATAGTTTTTTTTTTTTTTTTTTCAAAAATGGCGAAAAATTTCAAATGAACATAGTAACCAATCACACAATAGTTTTAACAATTTTGCTTCCATAACATATTTGCTTTCAAGTCTAGTGGAAATAAAACATAATGTTTTTTTAATGTATTTATTTGTATTACTTTGATTGTGTCTGTAGATTGCAGTAGATTGTAATTACAAGATATATATTTTCTGTAAAATGTCAACAAAATTAAACGTACATTTTGAATCTGTCTTTATCCAATGTGCAGATTTATGTTCTAGAATGGTATACAATTCCACATTTAAGTAGTTATTGACTCGTGTGTGAATTTGAACCTAGCATTTCATAAAACTTGTTTTACAAAACTAAATACATACTGTTACAAATCAACTGAGGATGTATAGTGATTAATATTTTACCCTATTCTTTTGTGAAGTCTTGTCTTACATTTCCATGACTTCTCTGTAACTTAATTATGATAAGTTAATGTTACTACTACTACTAAAATAGTATTACTTAGTATTACTACTACTACTACTACTACTAATAATAATAATACTAATAATACTAATAATGAAACTATACACACTTAAATTCTTGGTATATGGTCAACAAGACTATTTCATAGTCCAGGTTACTACTGTAAGTTAAGTTTTGCATTTATTCCTGAGCCTCAGCTGACTCCACAGAATCAACATGGCAACTAAAAGTTCAGTAAACTGAGAATTGACAGAGTTGTGAATATATTTGCAAAGTAGTGCTCTGACATATCTGAGTGGACATGTAGAGACAGGCAGGGCACTAGTGGTTCTCTAAGGGACTGAGAACTCTTGTGGCTTATTGCTGAAGACTTGTTTCAGTCCTTATTGTAATATATGTATAAATATGCACTACTGGAGGCATCTGGGTGGAGTGAGAGGCTACAGGGACATGTCAGCACACAGAGTGGCCTGACTTCAGTCATACACCAGCACACACACACATGCCCCCATGTGTGCCCCCCTATACACACACGCATATTTAAATTTCATCCCTGTCATGACTACATATGCATGACAGAAACCTTTGAGGAACTGCATCCATAGAGTTTTCTGTCGAGTTAACCCTCTGCAAATGTGTGACTGGGTTCAATTCTGGAAGTAAGGAGGGATTGGGGAAGAAAAAAAACTGTCAGCCAATTCTGACAGCCAAGTGCACTGTATGGAAATTCCCCTCCACCTCCTGACAACTTTCCTTGCCTCTCTTTTTGGCAGAAACTTCCAGAAACAGGAGATGTATTTACTGACTTGCTGGTGCAGAGTCACTTAGGCATCTGAGGAAGAGGAATGCAAATCCATAATTTAACAGTGTGGTGAAGGTGTCAGGGAAACTGACTCACCATTTGTGGCAAAAGCTGAACTTTTCGCTTTCTCGAGCACAGGTGACATTGCTGTGAAAGGGTGAGGGAGGCTCGCCAAGCCTCTCAGAAGAAGAAGACCAACAGACATGACTCAACTCTTCAGGGTCAAACACAGGGCACCCACAAGCTCCCAGAAAAAAACAAAAAAAAAACATCACTCTGCAGTCATGAGAAATGGCATCTTCCAAAAGAGCGTCTGCTTAGAAGACAGATTTGGCATTTGAAATTATTCTTGCCAACTGAGATATAAATGGCGTAGTAAAATGCTAAGTTGTGTCGTACTTAAAGAAATGAAACGACTAACAATCCATCATGATCACCAAATTTCTTTCTTTCTTTCTTTCTTTCTTTCTTTCTTTCTTTCTTTCTTTCTTTCTTTCTTTCTTTCTTTCTTTCTTTCTTTCTTTCTTTCTTTCTTTCTTTCTTTCTTTCTTTCTTTCTTTCTTTCTTTCTTTCTTTCTTTCTTTCTTTCTTTCTTTCTTTCTTTCTTTCTTTCTTTCTTTCTTTCTTTCTTTCTTTCTTTCTTTCTTTCTTTCTTTCTTTCTTTCTTTCTTTCTTTCTTTCTTTCTTTCTTTCTTTCTTTCTTTCTTTCTTTCTTTCTTTCTTTCTTTCTTTCTTTCTTTCTTTCTTTCTTTCTTTCTTTCTTTCTTTCTTTCTACAAAAAGGAAGGCCATCACATTTATACAATAAAAAAAAACATGGTAACACTTTATTTTACGGTGTCCGTGATACAGAGTAATTACTTAATTAATTACTTAGTAGTAAACATTGTAATAACATGTAACAAAATGTAATTAACATGTAACAAAGTTATGGAACAGCCTGTACTTACACATTGTAATTACACACATGAAATAGGCAGCTACTGTTACACATGTGTAACAAGCAGAGTTGGTTACAGACTTGGTACAATGTAATTATATAAAAAAGTATGTTATACTACTCATGTAACAACAACTATTTAAATACGTTACTAAGGTGTGAAAAAGCCTGCAGTTCCACATGGTCATTTTGTACCTTATAAAATACTGTATCAAGATTGTACTTAAGTGTGCTTCATGTGTATAAGGTATGTAGATACACATTAAGTACACTTTAGTGCATGTATTTAAGCTGTGAACTAGTGGGTTAATTCAGATGGATAAGGTATGTAGATACTCATGAGGTGCACTTAAGTACTTGATACACTTTATTTTAGAAGGTACAAAATGACCATGTGTAACTGCAGGCTATTTACCTTAGTAACATATTAAGTACTTGTTATATTGTACCAAGTTGGTAACACGTATGTAACCGTCTCGGCCTATTACACATGTGTAACAGTAGCTGCCTATTACATGTTTGTAATTACAATCTGTAAGTACAGGTTGCTCCATAACTTAGTTACATGTTAATTACATTTTGTTACATGTTATTACAATGTTTACTACTAAGTAATTAATAAAGTAATTACTCTGTTACCAAAAACACTATATTATAATAATATTCATTATAATATCATTAAAATGTAATAACCCTACAATGTGGATCATGTACTGTACATCATGTACAGAAAATGCCTTCGACAGTACACTATTAACCTGCGATTGTTATCTTTGAAGAGCTATTTCTACCTGATTGTGTCCTTTATTTTTTTTGTTGCATAAAGGTATTTTGATAATAATAATAATAATACTTTGATTATTAATAGTTAACTGATAACTAAAAGGCAAAAAAATCTAGGTGTGCGAAACTGGGTTTTGCTCAAACCGTTCATGACCTTTACTCGATAAAAGAACCCAATTGAAGCATTTACATAACATTGTCAAGCTATTAAGGAGATTCTGTGTCAGTTTGTGCATGTTGTAAACTCACTTATAATGCTTGAAAGATCTGTAGAATGTACCGTTTAAAAGACTCTCCACTGTGCACTCAAGATTAGTTGGGTCACAGACCTGGCAAGGTGCAAATGCATACACACATAGACACACATGCACAAACATACACATGCACTGCCTCTCAGGAACTTTTTTTATGGCTGCAGAGTGCCACCATGGAGCCACTCCAGCTTTAGCTGCTCCTCAATTATGCAGTAGAGTTTTTTGACCTGCTGCACAGATCTCTCCCCTCCTCAATTATGAATGGACCTCTTGATTGAGGTGGGTTGCTTTCCACTCATCCCTCCCTCTCTCGTTTTATTCCTCTAAACGAAGAGGCGCCACTGCTCCTGCCGTCAGAGAACAACTGAATGCACGTTGAAAGGGTTTGGAGAATTATGGGATGAGAAAAGGCATTAGACGCGACGGGTGGTGGTAATTTTCATTTCGTGGTGCTTTGGTCAAAATGTGAAATGAAGATGTTGGTGAATAAGTGAAACCACCACAACATTCTCTTAATGTTTTTGAGAGGTACAAATGTGGCTGCACTTTGCTTACTAGTTTCCTGAAAATTGCTGCTGTACTTCCTTTAGAAATGAGTGGAGAAATTACATAAAAATCATGAAAAAAAAACCCCTCTGATAACATGTTTCATTTTTAATTGATTTTTTTTTTCCGTGTGTTGATGCTGTTACTCTCAGAATAACAGGGCATGCCATTAATTAAAAACGATCTGACAAAGAACTGCTGCTACACTGCAGACATATTTTTTCCTGTATTATCTTCAAAAACATTGAACCACAAATTGATTTAGACCTGGATTCAATTAATCGCCGTTTACATATAACAGGATAACAGGATTTTTTTTTTTTACTATCAGTTTTCTGATCCACTTCTTGACAAAATAATATATTTCTTTTACAGTGATTGAGTATCTTTTTTCAATCAAAGCTTAATATTACAGCTATACATGTGTTGTGGACAAATAGATATGAATCTCTAGAGATTTTGTCAAAGAGCAATTTTTTTCTCATCTTCAAATAGTGTATGTTTTGGAGAAAGTGATTAAATGTACAGAGGGTATTGAACTCACAGAAGAATTTCTGCAGGGTTGTTCACAACATAATATGTTATCAATTAATTGAGCGATAATGGACACCTGAGAACACAATTAACTCTATTCAAAAGTTCCTTTTCCTTAAAAGGCAAATAGCTGCTCTTAATCTGAGAAGCAAGAAAGTCTTGTATTTTGTGTATGCCATTTAAAAGGGTAGCATTTTCAAACACTTACAGAAATCACTTTTATTTTTTTCTTCTTTTTTTTCTGCCAGTGCTGGAACATAATTTTAGAAAAGAAAAGAAAAAAAAAAAGCATGGACTTAATGTTCAAAAAACATGAAGGCCCTGTTTACACGAGAACGCTCGCGGGTGAAAACGTAAAAATATTTTTTCGGATGTGCCTTTTGTTTATACGGCGACGGCGTTTTGGGGCTTAAAAACGCAAAAAAGTGAAACCACCCTCCAAAATGGAAATCTTAAAAATGCTCCAACCGCTGTACGTTCCCGCGTAAAGGGTAAAAATGCAAAAGTCTACTAGACAGGGAAGATTGTACGCAGGCGCCGGACTTGGTGTTGTTGTGTGGCAGTGCTCCACATCGCCACCTAGCTGCCTGGAGTGCATACTACAGAGAATTTCACAGACTTTTGTGTCACCATATGCACGCGGATTTCACAACCAAAACGCTCGTCTAAACGCAAATTAAAAAGTGATAACGCAACGCCACTTTTGCATTTTCTCTTCAGAATCGTTTCCATGTAAACATAGCCTAAGGCACCTACCAAATCGAGGCAGTCATTTCAACCTGTGCCAAACCTAATCAGTCCACACACTTCTCCAGACCATCTTAATCAATCAACCAACTACTTTTGAATCTAAGTGACCCATACTTTTGATTGCAAATCTCCCAGAATAAAGAGTGCAGATTCAGTACTTACGAAGCTTAATGAACACAGCTGACTTGCTTAATTGTGATTTATTGTTTCGCCTCCTTCCTCCGGCCCTTGGGATGATTGTGGAAGAAGAAATTAATGGGGTCAATTGGTCTATTTTTGTTGCGCTAATTTGCCTGCGTCAAAGACTACATTAACCTGTGAGTCTTACTGTCTCAGGTGCCTCTGCGCTCTCCTGACGGAACATGGGTTTGGGATGGAGGGCCTCAAGTCACAAGGGTAAGACTGACTTTATTGACATCTAGCTTGTCATGGAGCTTGTTGAAATAGAGCTTCTAGAAATTCTGCTGAGACATGGCTGAGAATTATGAATTACTAATCACGTTTCATACTGTACGCATGGGTAGTCTCAGTATGTTATAATCCTAGTTGAGTCTTTTTGATTTAGCTTGACAAGAGTGTCTCTGAATAGTGACGATCCAACCGATATTTTAGACAGTATTTACAGAAGAAGAACTGATTTTTTTTTAAATAATGAAAAGGTTTTCAGAAATAAAAAGGCATAAAAGAGATTTGTTATTAAAACAGTTGCTACTTGAACACTGAAAGCACAAGACGTTTTTTGGTGTTTTATAATCTTTCAAACCAAGTGCAAATATATTTAGTCAAAGGATAACCTGCATGAATCCACACAGGGGACAGATATTTGCCAACAATAATTCAAAGTTTGTTTGTCTCTGTTTTGTCTCTGAAGGCAACTGACTGTCTTCAGAAAGGCTTTGACTTTTCCTCTTACCCAAGTATAAAGTCGTGTTATAATTGCTTTGTGTACAGCGGAAACCAAAGAAGCCACTGCTCTTCCATAAGCACCATCTACTGTCAGAGAGTAATTTGATATTTTATTCAGTCCCTCTGCTGATTTGTGCAGGTGTCTAATGTAGCACAATTTCACAATTTGCAAGACCTGCAACTATTACATTTTTACTATAATTTCATTAATTAAATAATAATCACTCCATCAGCACACTCACACTGAATGAAGCAGTCAGTCATAATGTAATGGCAAATTGACTAACTATGTAAATCATCTTATGCATTAGCTCATATACTTTTTTCCCTTCACAGTAGGCTAAGTATATATTTCTGATGTGCCTTCAAATGAAATCAAATGTTTTCAGAATTGTTACAGAATACACAGGCATTTGTATTTGGTGTGAAATGACTTACTTTCAACACAGCACACAGGGACCCATTTATTATATTGCAGCATTTAAGTATTTATTTGCAAGTTTAAACAAACTGCTTAATTCCTCGCACTAGGTTTTTTTTGGCCAATAGATCAAATATTCAAGTGATACAGTCCTCGCCTGAAGCCTTGAGGTGAAAGGCCTGCAAGACTAATGGAGAAAATCTGAACCACACAGATGTGTATAAGGGGCTCTTTCCTTTAATCTAGCTTAACCCTGGAACACACACGGCAGTCTGCTTAATGTCAGCTCTGTGGACTGAGCATTGGGTATTAACTACAGCCTTGCTATAAGAGAAGAAAGCAAATAGCAGACAGGCAAGTGTGAGAGAGAGCCATAGACACAGGCTGATTAACTATTAGTCTCTGTGTGTGTCTATGAGAAAATAGATAGAATAAAGGAGGAGATTTTCTACCATTGATTAGCTGTCACCCATTCCTTATGGCTAATATCATGCTAATCAATGATGCTCAGCATCTAATTGCAAAGTTTCTTTGTATTTTTGCACTTCAGAAGACATCTAAAATGTAAACGCTCTATTTTAGAAACTTACAAAGGTTTACAAATATTTGAGGTAATATGCATTTAGGTTTATTTTATTGCATTTATAAATGTAATTAAAAAGCCAATATATTAGGTAGTTAAAATGTCAATCAGAATTTCTCCATTTAGTGGAAATGTTGAGCTGGCCAGTCGAAGAGGAATTATAAAGATTTGTACAAAAGTTATTAGTACAAAATAGCACAATATAATATATTACCCTATTATTTTGTGATGTCTTGTTAATATTCAATATTATATTGAATAATATAATAATCTTCAATTGTAAGTCATTTTTGGATAAAAAATGTTTGCTAAATGCAAAATGTAATTATTTATTTTATTATTATATATTATATTATATTATATTATAGTTTTTATTATATTATATTAAATTACAATTGTGTCTTGTCAATATTCAATATTATATTGAAGAATATAATAAACTTCCATTGTAAGTCATTTTGGATAAAAAAGTTTGCTAAATGTGAAATGTAATTATTCATTTTATTATTACACATTTTATTATATTATATTGTATTACAATTGTCC
The DNA here is from genome assembly GCA_030378365.1 of Hybognathus amarus. Classification (NCBI taxonomy): domain Eukaryota; kingdom Metazoa; phylum Chordata; class Actinopteri; order Cypriniformes; family Leuciscidae; genus Hybognathus; species Hybognathus amarus. Next base: position 39,291 of record JAQIUQ010007409.1, on the reverse strand, counting down.
AGATTGTATATTATAATTCCAGATTTTTACAAAGCAAATGGTTTTAGATGTATTTTAGCTTTTTGATTGCATTTTAGATGATGTACATGATGTTGATATTGTCTGTTTCAAACACAATAAAGTGTGCCTATTTATGTGCAAATTAAACCTAAAATGATGGATCAACCAAGACAAAAAAAAAAAAAAAGATAAAGTTATACACTCTGCTACTGACTGACTGCCATTTACACTTCTTAGATAAAGCATACAAATCCACCCAATAAAGTACAGTAGATAGTACTTGTGTTTGTAAAAGTAGTTCAGAGCTTGTGTCAAAAGAGCCATTACTGTTGAGAAGGCGAAGATGAGATGTTCAGGGCTCCTAAAACAGCACCACGCAGGGGGCAATGACACTAGGGGGGTCTGCACTCTACCATACCACCACAAGCACACACACACACGCACACACTGGTATGATACATGACCCCGCTCTGACGCTCCTTATGGAGCGGTGCAGATGAGAAGAGGCAATCTAGAGAAAACATACTCACACACACACATCCTCTTTCGGGGCCCTACAAACTCCTGACGTTGATTTGAAATAAATGGAGACTGATGATCAGTCGATGACAATTCCCGTAATCATTAAGCGGGGAGCGATTCATCAGGGGAGCGGAATCGGAGGCCTCTGTGTCACATTTATCCTACTGGAGAGAAGTGCCGTGCAAGCTGCACTTTTTAAAAGGATTGATTACAATCCAGCTGCTGTTTTTTTTTTTTCTTTTTCCCCACACTCCTAAATGTGGGATAATCAGGTATTTAGCCCAAAAAAAGCCCGGGAAGCGGGAGGAGAGGGAGCTTTGCAATCTAATTTCCCCACAGCCAACTCTTACTCCCTGCGCTGATGACTGTCTGGGGGATGTAATGATGCGGAAGACGCTCTGTCATATTAGACAGGAGAGATATGGAAAAAAGCTTCTTCCAAAAACCAAATCGCTTATGACCTTATGAACTTTGTTCATCCTTAAAGGGCCAATTAGAATCAAAGTGCTGAATGGACAAACTGATAAAAAAGGTGTGGTTAATTTTCATCTTTGCATTTACATATTGCAATGAATTCTTCGTTTGATTGTCTTTCTTGTATTTTTTTTTTCTTGAGTAATTATGATGTGGTTTTGAAATTCAAAAGCGCAGTTCACTGTGGTCATGTTGCACTGTTTAAAGCATTTAAAATGAATGAAGCTGTTGTTCTATTCCATGTCAGCATTATAATTATAATGCAATTGTAAATTAGGAATGACATATATAAGCACAATACTATTTAAGCTAAATTGAATCGTGTTAAGTTAATTTTAATTATGTTAACTTAAAAAACAACACTTTTTTCCTTAATTAAATGTTACTAAAATAAATTCATATTACTATTCAGTATTAATACTACATAGGCCTGCAAATAACACAGTGTAGTTGTCTGTCCTACTTAAATCCTGAAGATTTCTTCTAAGAAGGAAAAGTTAGGCATGAAGACATGCATTATTATAACTGTTTTCAATTTAGGTTATGAACACACAGAAGGGGATGGTTTGAAGTAATATGTGATTTATTTTCTTTTTTTTGTAATTGAGCTATTAGCCCCTTTCAAGACCCTCTCGAAGTCACTAATTGAAATCAGACGACTATGTGAGGTGATGGAGGTGAAATTGTTCTAAAACGTAAGGTGTAAAACTAAATAAAAGAAAACAGCTGCAGTCTTGATCAAACATAATTTTACACCATAGTGTTGATGTTAAAACAGAGTGTGCGCTCCGAGAGGAAAAATGAAGCATGACAGATAAAACAAATGATTAGATTTCACAATCTATTTCTTCTCCTCTGCTTTTCTTTCCAAAAAATAAAAAAGGTGGGGGGACTCAGACGGCTGCTCTTGCAGGGTTTTTAATTCAATAAATATTAATTGCCATGTCAAGACATCTGCACACAGATGAATTATTTAATGATAGACACTCTGTCTATTTGAAATATGACACTCTGAAGGCACTTTATGCAAACAGTCTGGGTTGCAGGACTTGGGAAAAATGTCAGAGCAGAACACGGAGTTCAAACATAGTTCACTGTCATTAATGTTGCAGTGTAAAAGCAACTCAATGTGACGAAAAAAAAACACGCACACAGAGGGAAAAAATGGGCTTGGGAAAGCGATGAGGGCCCCTAGTACAAGAAAAAGACTTTCTCCCACAGCAGAAGTAGGATTTTAATGGCTTTTGTGCTAAAGCATTTACAGGACCTTGTGCATCAGAATAGCTATTGATGTGGGCAAGCATTCGGACAGACCATCTACTCCATCAAGTTAGTCAAAAAGCCCTGAGCGAGTTTTTGTCTGAACATAGCCTCCCGGCTATCATAAACCCTAAAGAAAACAATGCTTTTTGCTGACAGAACATCATATTTCATATTTCATTACGATGAAGAGACAAGAAAGAGAGGGAGAAACTGCAATTATATTTCTTTGTGGAATAGGGCAAACAGTTCTGGGGCTGGATACCTTTGACACAAGCAAAATCATTATAATTAACAAGACAGATGATGATGACGATAGGCAAGAGCTATTGCTTGTGATGGGGCAGACAGATTGTTCAATCCCTCAAAGCAATATTTACCTGGGCTTTTCATCTTGCATAAGGAATTAGAAAAATGCATATTCAAGTATTCATTTCTCTTGTTCACGACATGTGAGAATTGTGGCATTCCTTCCGCTTGTTTTTTTTTTTCAACAGAACATCTTTTGATTCTACAAAATTCCTCACATAATGATAACACATTATGTCCTTAAACAAGGTCACTGCAGCACCCAGAAAAAATAAATAAATACCTGAATGAAATCTTTCTGATGTAGTGGCAGAAGTTTTATTTGAACAGGGGAAAAGGGAGAATAAATAAATGAAGCTGTTTTAAACTGTAAGAGGTAAAATGGTTTAGCAATGGATGCTGGTGATAGGATTTGTTGTTCAGATCTGATTTGAGTGTCCATGCAGCTGTTTCTGTTTGTGGAATATCTGCATTGGTTTCTATGGTAATGATGTTGCATTGGTAGGAATACGCCAAAGTCATTAACAAAATCTAACATGGAGGGGTTTGCAATAGAGATGTTGTCTTTTTTTAATTTTACAACATGACAATGCATACCTGCCTTGCTGGTCTACTGCATCTTCTGAGGCAGCGGAAGAACCATAAGAGGCTGATATACACAGCTTGTTTTTCACTTCCATCTCCGTTGGTTTACAAACATGTCTCTGTTCAGCCCATTCTCATCCCAAGACGTCATTTTAACTGACGCTTTTGACCATACGTCAATATCCGACGTTTTAGGGTACCCTTTAACGTCGGTTAGATGATGTTATCTAATCCTAACCCTACTCCAGACCTAAACCTGCCCGCGTAATCTAACTGACGCTAAAGGTAAAGCGTTAGTTGGATGACGCCCTGAGGATCGTCATTTAACTGACGCTAAAGGCCTAAAACGTTGGATGTTGACATATGGTCAAAAGTGTCAGTTAGATGACGTTTTGGGATGAGAATGTGTTGCTCTGTTATATTGCAATTTTCTACATTTTCTAATTTTCAGCATGTTTCCTATAACAACATCTGACGTTTGTTTTACGTGGCGTGAAAAAGTCACATAAAGTACACAAAATATGATCAGAGCAGTCAAACTCAAATGTTTTTTTTTCAGAAATGCCCAACTCACGTGATCTTTTGCTGTTCAAACTTGCTTAATCTGATCAGATTTCAATCGTATATCCACACAATTTGGATTTGGACTGACAGTCTGAACTTGCCTAAGACTGCATACATTAGGTCAACTGGAACGGGGAACACTTCCTATAACATCCACCCTATGTACTTTGCTAATATTATTTTTACATATGTCTGTCTGTCTCTTAAGTATCCTGAGGTTACCATATCAGCCATTTCCGATCCATCAGATGGTGTACCTGCTCCTAGACATGACCACAACACAGTGCCGAATGTCTGAAGTAGGTTATTCAGAAAGCGGTTGATGTGAAACGAGCACTCGGTTACCAACGTGAACCTCAGTTCTCTCTAGTAGAGGGATTGAGTGTTGCGTAAGCTAGAATAGTGAAGCCAAAAAATAATCCTGTAAAACACATTGTTGCACAGAGAAGAGTTAGCCGAGGCTGCTCGTGTGCCTATTGGTCACTCTGTGGCAAATGCTGCCACCTGTAGATGAACAGGTCATGGCGTAAGCACCAATGAGTGCTTATAGGGTGTTCTTTGGTTTTTATCTTGAAGCGAATCAGAACGCAGCACTAGCATGGCAGGGTTACACAACACTCGTTCCCTCTACTAGAGAGAACCAAGGTTGCGTTACTAACCGAGTGTCGTTCTCTTACAAGAGCACTCTCGTGTTGATAAGCTAGCTCAGGGATGGGCAACTTCGGTCCTGGAGGGCCACTGTCCTACAGATTTTAGCTTCAACCCTAATCAAACACACCTGAACAAGCTAATCAAGGTCATCAGGATTACTAGAAAGTTACAGGCAGGTGATTTTTTTCAGGGTTGGAGCTAAACTCTGTAGGACTGTGGCCCTCCAGGACCGAAGTTGCCCATCCCTGAGCTAGCTTATGCTATGGGAACCCAATATAAAACGCTGTGTGTGCTGAAATCATTCACTCATAGCCCCAAGGGCAAATGCCTAAGGAACACATAATAGTGAAGGCAGGCAGGCCGGTGAACTGGCTTGACAGTCCAGGATGAGCATATAAGGGAGTTTGACACCTCATATTGCATAAGATGAGTGATTAACACCATTTAACAGTCAGCATGGACGAAAGTCGGGCTGTGCTGTATAGAAACAACTTAATCAGTTCATCAGACTACAGTGGTCTAAACTGAAAATAGTTTAGCCTGTAAGGCAGGAACCTCCAGGTTGTAAAACCAAATAAATGTAGACTGAGAGGCCCAGCCTTCTGCTCTACAAATATCTTGGAGTGAAACACCCCTAGTCCAGGCCCAAGATGAGGCCATCCTTTTGGTGGAATGGGCTCAATGCCTAAAGGGCAATGAAGGCCTTTAGATTTATAAGCTAAAGCGATAGCATCAACAATCCATCTGGAAATGCTTTTTTTTTCAAGGTAGCAAGACCTTTAGCGCGTCCGCCAACCGAAAAGCTGTTCTGATTGCTTGAAGGCAGCAGTACGCTGAACATAAATCTGCAACACCCTAACTGGCAAATGAGATTTACATTGCTCTTTCCATCAGTTCCCGGAAGGGCTGACAGAGAAATGACTTGTGCTCTGAATGGGGAAGAGAGCACTTTGGGAACATATCCATGTCTTTTGTTTGAGGGTGACTTTAGAGTCATTAGACCCAAATTCCATGCATGACGCGCTCACGGAGAGCGTGTGTAAGTCACCCACTCGCTTGACTGAAGCGAACCATGAGGAAAAAATGTTTTGAACGAAAGTCCACTGACTGTAGTGGCTCGAAGGGGTGACTCTTCATAGCCTCTAGGACTGTGGAAAGGTCCCAGGCAGGGACCCTAGGGGAGCGAGGAGGATTCAGTCTCCTAGCTCCCCTGAGGATGATAAGATTGTTGTTTCCCAGTGACTGGCCATACAAAGGTTCTGTGAATGCTGCTATGGCTGCCAAATATACTTTGAGCATGGAGGGGGACCTGACTACCTCCAAAAGCTCTTAAAGAAATTAGAGAATTCCCACAATACCACAGTGTTGAGGGTCTAGGCTTTTGGCTACACACGAACCAGAAAACATTGACCACATAGAAGCATAGAGCTGTCTAGTAGAGGTCACTCTCGCTTGCGTAATTGTAGGATGGTTACAAAAACAAAGGATGGCTAGCTTTCCCTGATTCACTTGATCACCTGTGGTAACAGTGCAAACGGGGGAAACACGTAAAGCGAGTGGCTGGGCCAGTCGAGGGCCAGTGAGTTCCCCCTGCTCTTTGTGAGGAATATTGGACAGTGCACATTATCTGCAGATGCAAAGAGATCAATGTCCACTCTGCCAAGCATGTCCCACAGTAGCTGGACTGTTGGTCTGTGGGTGCAGGGACCATTCCCCTGGGGGGACGTTGTCTCTGGACAGTCTGTCCGGGCCCACATTCCGGTGGCCCGGCACGTACGTCGCTGTTAGCGAACGCAGATGGGCCTGATAGCGTTCATGCCATAATTTCCAGACAATTTATGTGTAAATGCCTCTGTTGGGTCGTCCAACAGCCAAAGGATGGTCTGCATGAGTTGCATGAGTTGCACCCCAGCATGAGTTGGAGGTGTCTGTTGATATAGTTTTTCATGATAAGATCGTTCCCAGACTGACACCTGACTGGTACCAGTCTGACACTATCCAGGGCTTCAGCGCTGTGACACAGCTCTGGGTTATCCTGAGGCGAAAAGGACTGGAAGCCCATGCCCATGGTGGGGGTCTTGTTTTGAGCCAGGACTGGAGGGGTCGCACGCAGAGCAGACCCAACCGAAGCACTGCTGAAGCTGAGGCCATAAGGCCTAGCAGCCTCTGAAAACTTTTGAGAGGGAAGATACTGCCAGCTTTGAATGACTCGACTGAGCGCGTCTGAAGCGCACTGTGACGTCAGCCATGCTGTCATGGACACGGAGTCTAAGTCTGTCCCCAAAAAAGAGATTTTTGTGGTCCAGTTGACTTGGAGACCAAGATCTCAAATGATTGAGCAGTAACATCCAGTGCATTATCAGTTCTGTTTCTGACTGGGCTAGAGTAAGTCAATCGTCCTAGTAGTTTAGTATGCGCATCCCCTAAATGTCTCAGGGGAGCGAGCACCGCGTCCATGCACTTCATGAAAGTACGGGGTGTTAAAGACAGGCCGAACAGATGGACAGGGAACTGATAAGTTTGACCCTCGAAGGTGAATTGCAAGAAATGACTTTGGCGAAGGGGTTATTTGAATCTGAATATAGTCGTCTTTCAGTTCTACCAGAAAGACTCGGGAGAATAAATGCTGTAACAATAAATGCATTTATTGATAGCCCAGCAAGCAATAAAGTTATTTGGCATAGACCCCATCCATAGCTCTCAATCCGAGGGTTCCAGACTCTGCATTTCCTGCCTTAAGACAAAGACAGGGGGCAGCCGACCCCCTGATGAGGTATAGGAAGGGACCATCCTGGTGGTGGTGGGGGGCTGGAGAGGAAGGAACCATCTTAAAGCTAGGCCAGTCATGCACTGCAAAACAGTTTGAGAGACTGTTAGGTCTCATGGCAGCAGCGTCCAATGTGATGCCCTTTGGCCTTCTGTACATGAGATCTTTGCAGTGGTGGCTCGGGATCAGAGGGTCCTCCCGAGGTACGATTAAGATCATGCAGTGGTGTCTCTGCACCTTGATTTTATGGAGGAAACATTAGTTCCTGTCCCAGGGTCCGGTGTTGGGAGCGCTTTGCCCATTGAATTGCCCATTCGACAGATGCTTCCCTCACTCGCCGGGGTGCGGTAATGGAAGGCCACTCAGCTCAAGGTCTGTGGAGGAGTCATCTCTCTTGGCACATGAATTGACTGGAGATTATTGCTGTCTTAAATGCGTTGAGATATTTCCTGAGAGGGGCCATCATGTGCTTGTCCAGAAAGACAACACATCGGTGGTCTCTTACATAAAATGTCAGGGGGGTCTGCATTTGTCTCCACTCTGCAAACTGGTGCACCAGAGCCTCCTGTGGTCCCTGGGGAAAATACTTCTTTGGGGGCAGTGTATATTCCAGGGGGCCAGAATATAGATTAGACACCCTACCCTTCTGAGGCAGGGGCTGAGGCCAGGGGACTGGAGACCCCAAGTCAGTGGAGCAAATATGGGAGTTATATGGCCAAGCAGAATTGGATCTGTTCGTATCTCAGTACATGACGCACTGTCCACTTTGGTTCTCCCTCACTCACCCAGCTCCCCTGGCTATTGACTTGCTCCCAGGAGTTCTGGAGAGTCCGCCAGGATGGAATAAACCTACTGTTAGTAGTACCACGCTGGTCGAGTAGAATTTGGTTTGCGGACGTAATTCATCTCTTCAACAGCCCTACCTTGGAGATCCCAATCAGGAAAGACCTTCTGTCATATACCATACCATATTTTATACCCCGCCAGAGATTTAGAAACTATGGGTTTGGCCTCTGAGGGGGCCCAACCAAGGTTGTTGAGACCATTTTAAGCTCCAGAGCTCCCGCTATGAAGAAACTTTATACACTTAAATGGAAAGTTTTTACTTCTTGGTGTCACCAGCGTCAGTGGGATCCAGATAACCGTTCAGTTAATACTGTACTTGAGTTTCTGCAAGATCACTTTGCATCAGGTTTATATCCATCCACTCTTAAGGTCTACATGGAGGCCATTGCGGCTTTCCACACACCGGTGGGTAGTGTATCTTTGGGTTGAGACCCCCTGATCACTCGTTTCCTTCATGGCAACTTAAGGCAGAGGCCTGCAACTCTCACTAGGGTGCCGGCTTGGGACCTTGCAATTGTTCTATAAGGCCTGTCTGGGGCTCCATTAGAGCCCTTAGATTCAGTTTCAGAAAGAAAATCTTACTTTATTCTATTCATCTTTCTGCTAGCTATTTCGTCGGAGACCTTTAGGCCCTTTCGGTTTCTCCCACCTCCCTTGAGTTTGCACCAGGGATAGTCAAGGCATTTTTATACCATAAACATGCATACGTCCTTTAGGTGCTGACCAATATTCCAATATGTGTGACCAATATGTGTTTTGTGGCCTTATTTCAGAAACTTTCATTTTTATTTTTTTCAAAAACCATGCATAAACAATATTCTCTCAAAAATACAAACATGTACATACATGTTGCTCACATATTATGGTAGCCCTGTTTGTGCTAAATATAGTGTCATTTCACCTGTGCCATTAATATGTTTATTAGCAACTGAAAAAAGTACAAATGTCAGAACATCTGTCAGTGCATGTCAGAACATTCTCAAGGACCCTAAATACACCTTAAGTATAAATATTAGACATTTAACGTCGTTATTATAGAGGTGTGTCTAGCGATCCACAAACTCTTTTGAATGTCTTTCAGAACTTTTCAGGCTGTGGTGCGGGCCATATATTGCTGGTTATCGCCTGTTGCCGACCCCTGAACTCGGGCTACAGTCATAACCTGAGACATTTTTTTTCCTCCATTCTGAAACCTGATGGAGTTTGTGTTCCTTGCCACTATCTCATCTGGCTTTGTTAGTTGGGGATACTTAATTTTCCACAATATTATTGATCAGGCTGTACTGACACTGTTTTATAAGAACTGAACTTAGCTGGACAATGACAGAATTGCCAAACTGTTTTATAGATGAAATGAGCAAATTCAATAACTTCAGCTGAAAAGCAGCCAAAATGCATAATTTCCCTGTTATCACTCTAAAGCTGTTATGAAAAAAAATCGGTATTGTATAAAGCGCTATATAAATAAAGATGACTTGACTTAATGCAATGCAGATACCAGTCAATCACTTTTGAATTGAATATTTTAATAAATAATAAATAACTGTTTTTTATTTATCTGTTGTATGCATTACAGCATTATCATGCCAATCTCTAGAAAAAAGTACTTATTACATCAGCAGTATGACAAAATAATCAAGCAAATTAAATTCATAAACTCTGGAAATAGAATAATCTGTCATGGAATGAAATTACAAAATTTTAGCTGAGCTATCTTTCAAGGTCATGAGGGAATGGCTGAATATATTACAGAACTGTGAGAGCAGGATTGCCTCCTTGAACCATAAAACCTGTCAATCTGGTAATGAGTAAAGGAAGAAGCCATGTGAGAGATAAAAACATGAGTGTCTGATAGCGCATCAGCTTCTAACCGTCTGCTCCTGTGCTCTGTGGTAACAGCACCTAGCTGCTTGACCTCATTACATGGTTTGTGGAACATGCCAGAAACAGGAAACGCAGAGGCCTCACTCCAATTTACGAGACTTTATTTTACCCACTTTCGTGTCTGTCAGATGGCTATTATCCTTACACCACTAAAATTCACCCTTAGAATTGTTTCTCTCATGCGGATGGCAGCCAAAGGCAAAAAAAAAAAAAAAAAAAAAAAAGTTTTACAGCCATAGCTTTGTCTAACAGAAGTCGAAAGAATGGCATCTGCCATGTTACAGTTCAAACTACAGTCTGTTCACTGACCATCTGATGCCCAATCCACAAATTTCAGAAAAGTAAACATGAGCAGAACTTTCAATATTCTGTTTGTTCTGTCTTTTGGATTGGCAAAAATTTAGTTCTTACACATGGTCCAATATTTTACTGTTTTCTGTACAGCTACAGTATTCATGGATACTGCTTTGCCATTATCTGATTAATTTTTATTAAAGTATCAATCCAACTCATCCCTAAATAGCAGGTTAAAAGTAAAGTGACCTAGTGTATGGTTTCTTTTTGTATCAATCAGATGGCCTTATTGTGTGTATGTGGGCTGCACTTGGACAGAAAAAGTTGATGATAAGTCTTTGCAGCAAGTAAACAGTATGACTACACAAGGCTAAAAAATCACTCACAGTTAACATCTTTAGCTGAATCGTCATTATGTTCAGAGACGACCAAATGTTTCCCAGAATTGAAAAAAGGAAATCACTGGTGAGGATAATGATCATGTTTAGGTCATTAGCTACACTGCTAAATGACTCCAGAGAGAATGCTTCGTCTAGATCGTATGATTGATCTGGCTTATATGCATTCTTCTGCTGTTCCTTCATAATGCACTGGCTAAAACTAAATAATAGCTATTGACCAGTTTCTAGTTTACCTTTGAAATCTGTGCTATAACTTATCTTTATTGTCACTTTTAAGGAGAAGCCACAATGCTGTTAAAGATTTTATATATCGTGAACTAACACTCAGTTTTTCATTTAACTAAATGTATCTCCATAGCCTACAATGATAATATAGAATCTATATGTTGTTTACCGATGTCTGGTGAACACTAATACTAACACTGATATTACTATGAATTCATATTTTCAACATGACACTCATAATGCAAAAATGAGTTCTACACCAAGGCAGGCCTTTTCTAAATTTTCTCAGAGAAAAACAACCCACATTCCATGGTTTGTCTTCCACCCAGGCAAGCAAATGTTACTGATCCAACTCCAACATTCATGTATAGTTAATTGAAATGCTCACTGTGAGAATGCCGGGCTTGCAAATAGTTTGATCAATACACAGTGAGATGTGTAAATTGATCTTTGAAGTAGTCATCTCACTTAGTGAAGTGTTCAATCAGTCTAATTCAGAGCCGCTTGTGCCTAGTGTGGTCTTCAGCCAATTCATTTGCTGTGAATTTTCAATGAAAGAATTCCCACTGCCATTTACTGATCGCGAATGAAGTTTGCTACTGAAAATGGAGCTCCATCCTGTTTACGACTCATTTTAGTGGAAAAAAAAACTGTTTTATTTATCATGTGTTTGAAAGTCAGAAAAATAGGGCTGATAATACAAATAAATTGAATGTAAACACCCTTCCAAAATAAAAATGGCTACTGTGCTCAAGAGCCACTACTGTTCTTCATAGAGAATGAGTTTAACTGGTACAACAACAAAAATTGTAAATACACTGTTTTTACAGTCACAAATCGTAACATTTCTTGTTTTCTCCATGTGTTTTGAATTACATTCCTGTGTTTCTCTTGTCTGGAGTATGTGCCTGCTCAAAGTTAGGATTATCTGTGACTTTGCCTTGTGTTAATATACTGTGTGTGCATTAGGATTTGCCCTTGTCTCATCCCCATCCACCTGTTACACTTATGCTGGATTTGTTTGTGATCTATTTTATATGTTAATATATTTTAAAGTGTAATTTATTCCTGCAAAGATACATTTTCAGGCAACAAATACATTATAATACTTAATAAACTTTAATATACAGTAATTATAAACTATAATCAACTATAATACAAATTTCAAAGCAGGAGGAGTCTCAGCTAGTATACATTATATTGTGTGTGAGGATGTTGAAGGTGGACATTTAAAGTCTTTACTCACAGCACTTGATATAATTAACCCTCTGAGGTCGGCAACGTGCCGCGCGTTTTGCTGTAATTTTTTTGTTTGTTTTTTGTTTGTTTTTTTTCACATAGCTGCAACATTGAATTAAAATACTCTGCCATTAATGGTCATATAAATAAAATCAATACATCATTATATAACTCAGAGCGCAGGATTTTCAAAAGCTAATGTTGAGGCAAGCCATGAAAACGCCCACATCAGCAGGATAAAACATCCAGTTCATTACAAATATTACCTCGTCCTAACCTTTCGTCTTGCTGCGCAGTGAGGAATAATACCAGTAATGCTGGAAAAAGCTACCTCAGAAGCTGTTTCATTTCGAGGAGCACGGATTCAACTGATGTAGTTAGTCCTTTATTCTTAAGTGCTTTGTTCTAATCGCGTTACTGAATGGTGTCTGTAAACTGCAAAAAAGACTGTTTAAATATTAAATGCATGTATGTGTGTGAATTAATAGACGAATTCACAGAAGCGCACGCGCTGTGAGTTAATTTACTCTCGCTCCTACATTAGTAAGACTACTAAAGACTACTGAGATTTGCTCTATACTGATCTATAAAACCAAAAGACTTTAAATATGAATCGGGTGTGTGAACGAACGAACGCACAGATGCATAGCCTACTGTTACAGAAGAAATAGATTATAAAGTTTTTACTATAAAATAGACATCAAATAAGGTTTAGTTAGACCATTTCTGCTCATATGTTAAATATATAGTATGTTTTGTCAAAAATAAACGAATCAACTGTTATATAATGCAAGCTAATGCAATGCACATATCAAAATATTGAATCCTTAACTTTGAAATATGTATGATAAAATGTATTGACCTACTTTAAAATAATACTTTATATGGAAAAAAATAACTTTCTTTTCAAGATGTTTCCAACTCTAACTTTGAACCAATTCTATACAATGGCCAATACAAACTATTTGACCAGGTTTTGTTTCCAGGTATGACTTATTTTCTTTTTTTTTTAACTTTCATTTATATTTTGATTTTGGCAGAATAATTTTCAGATCATTTTGAAGAAAAAACTCTAGGTCACAACATCCATCAATACATGTAGGTTACTGTATGTTCAGAATGACTTATGAGGATTAAACTTTTTACTTTGATTATTTTGGTTTAGTTATTTATGTCACACTTGCCAAAATGGGGGTTGAATGGAAATGGGGTTAAATTAAATGTCAAACTAATTTGAAGCCTGTACTTAAGCATTAACTTTAAAACATGGAGACTAGAAACAATCTCAACTGTAGTTTTGAAACCCCTACTGTAAAGTTTAATATAAGTATACAGACAGACACCCAGGACTAAAAAATAAATGAAAAAAATACCCTAATGACCTCATTGGTACATTATATACTACACATCCAGTCAGACCAAATTCATTGCTCTCTGAACTTCTAGTACCCAATTAAGGTTCGAATCAGTGGGCAGAACACAGAACAACTGTATTCATCCAAAGATGAAATGTTTAACAGGGCCCAAGAGGGCAAGGAGTGAGGCAATGTCACAAGGGGAAGAGGACAGATCAGCACTGACGCCAGATATCAGACACATCCCAACCACTCCAGAGCACTGCCAGTCCCTTAGTGCAGTCGCGGGAGAGGGGAGTGTGGAGGTGGGGGGTGGCATAATATGTGCAGCACTCGCTCTGTGGAATTTCCTTATGGGACGTCAAACAGTGGGCACTTATCACGAGCTGTATTCCATAGCACAGTGGCATGGTCCTCACACTGAGTGCATGATGTAAGTCTAAGTTAATCGAGCCATGCCTGACTACCTGGAGAGAACAAACGTGAAGGGGAGGGAAATGTGTGTTCCATATTCATGATTTACAAGGCCATTTCTCCCCCGTTCCTCAACCAATTGGCTAAAAGAATGGAGGTAAGTTCAAAAAAGAAAGTGAAAGTTTTATTTCTAAATGAATGAGCAGACTGCGTTCAATGTTCAACAGAGACGAGACAGAGAGAGAGAGAGAGAGATAGAGAGAGAGAGAGGAAGAAGCATCAGAGATCGGTGTTGATTCTCACTAAGGTGTAATACTGTTCTTGCTAAATGTTATGTACTTGCTTTACATTTCTACATTAAAAACTTAGCTCATTATTTAAAGTATGTAGTATTGCACTGTAAAAACTTCAACTATGGAGTACTTTTTTATTTTGGTCAAACATTTTTACACTTATATTAATTAAATTTGAACGTGAAAACAAATTTCAGTAGATCTGAGTAACTACATTTGGTACACTGTAGATGCAATGAGTCAAGGTAAATCAAAATTCTATGAGTAATATGAACATATGTCCTCTAAACCTTTGTAAAATACTCCACACAACCTCTGGTTTAAATAATAAGTTCCATAATTTCCTATGAGGTTTTTAATAGGCTACTGAATATTTTATTTTTGTTTTAACATGTATACAATATTGCCTATATTTAAACTCATTAAACAAACATTTAATAACTCGGACTTGGCTCTTATGCTGGAGCTGGACTTATGTTTGTTGAGGGGATTGCAAAACTCCGAGTGAGAGTGACTCAGAGTGCCCTGCATTTCACTCATAGCCAAAAGATGCAGTGAATGACTCAATAACCCGTCCATAACCTTTCACTGTTCTGAGAACATGTTTTAACATCCAAATTAATTATATCCAGTATCTTCAGGAATAAAGTCATTTGTTTTATGCAAAGCATCAGACATCACATCACGTGAAAATGCGACACTCGTTTGGTTGACTGACATTGCATTCCTATATGATAATTTGCATAAAATTAAATGATTAACAGCATAGAAGTGATATTATAGAAGAAATAAAACATTCCCAATCCTATAATTTTTACGAATTAGGCGCGCTGAGAACTGCTCAGTGAAGAGAATGCAAAAAGCCCTTGCTCAGTAACTCGACCGAATGGGTTGTTTCGTCGAATGGGTGGGGGAGGAATGCACATGTTTCAACTGTCAGCGAGAATGACTCTGAAATTGTACTTAGTTGATTGTTTTACTTTCTACAATTTACTAATTTATTTCTAATTCTTAAGTTTTTCATAAGTGATAATTGTAATTCTTGAAACTAAGCATTATAGCTGATTTACTTAGATAATTAAATTATAATTTATCTATATATTTTATATATATATATATAAAAAATAGCTGCAAAATTTTAAAAAAATTGAAATCAAGTGCCTTTTAAGGAAATCCAGCCATATTTGCAACACATTCAGGCAGATATTTTGGGTATCCAAGACCAAGTGTATTTGAATAGGGGAATCCTTTAATCTCAAAAACTGCTTGCTGAATTCACAACTAATTATCACATTTCAAATCAGAAACAAAATCTGACATGATCTGTTCCATAAATTCTGTTTCTTATACTCAAGTACAGTAGAATAACAAAAAGGTTATTTTTCTGGCTTAATGAGCCAATGCGCATGTGCATTCCTGAAGCACGAAGTCTCAGGTTTCTAAGGGTAACGGAGCTTCTATTGGCAGCTGTAGTGACGCAATGGCTTTTCTAATCAGCAAATGGCTCTTTTAGTTTAGGTGGGATGTATTCTACCATATTGCGCGTCTAGTTTCTCCCATTCATAAGTAATAAAAGTCAAATGTCTTCCTACATCTATAGTGATATTCAGAGATTTTTTAAGGTAGCATTGTTATTTATCATTGTGATATTTTCAAAGCCACTGGATTATTTTTTGAGTGTATATTTAAAGCTACACTGTGTGATTTTTACCCTCATCTAGCGCTGAAAAGGCATATGACCATCCAGTGAACATTAGTTTCTGTCCCTCTCAATTCCGATTTTGTTTTAACTCCTACGGTAGCCAATGTCGTCCAAGATTAACATGGCTTCCAGTTTAGACCTCTGTCCATGAGTGTTAACTTGAACGTAAACGCGAAAGGCGAAGCTTGAATTAACGGGTATGTCCCTCTTTGGCTAATATACTTTCAAGATGGAGGGGCAACATGGCGACCGACATTAGAACCCCTTACCCGTATGTATTTTCAATGGCATATTATACACTCACGAGAATACTTTATTACTTGAACGAAGTAATTATACATTAATGAGCACATATATTTATGAAAGAACTAAGTGTTTTTAGCTAAGAATAAACTAAAAGAGTTACACAGTGAACACTTTAAGTTAAATTCTTGAATAATTTATTGACATTCAAACTGTATTATTCTTACCTTATCAAATGATTTGCCAGTGTCCATTAAGTGTTACATGAATTCTGTGATTTGCCTTCCTAACAACTAAATCATACTTCTGTGAAAAATATGTATTTGTTTGTTTGGATAGACATATATTGCACAGTAAAACTTGCACAGCATATGAACATTTTTCCATATGCACAACTTTTCGATGAAAGGTTCGGTCGTATTTGGTCAAGTTAAAAAAAATGGTAATGTCAATAAATGAAACCAAGATGGATTAATAAGAAAATAAATCACATTAATGATGTTGGTGTTATATTTTATTTAAATGTATATTATTTTAATTCATTATGAATAAATATATGTTTTAATGTAGTTAACCTTTTTTAATCACTGAATGTTAATGTAATTTGTCAGTGTGTGGTGTTTGCAGGAATTTTTGTAAAGGACATAGGGACAAACTGTAAAGGTCTTTTCCTTTGAAAGTAAAGAGAGAGGGAGTGAGGAGAAGAGAGCTTTATGGATTTTCCTCCTGAAAATAATCTCAGCCTTCCACTTCAAGGGCACAGTAGGGGCTTTGCTTTGAATCAAGGCAAATGCAAACCCACCCACAGGTAGAGAGAGGTGAGCAGAGGTAAACTAGAAGGGGAAGTGGGAGGAGTGATAGAAGAGGGGAGAGAAAGAATGGGCATGCTAATAGAGTAAATGGGGAAAAAAATACGTTTTTTTAATTTTTTTTATTTTCATAACACCTGGTGTACCGAGGAACACCTGTGTCTACCTAATGGAGATAGCATTTATTTGACACACCACGCTCTGACCTGCTGACACATTTGATATTGTTTTCACATACCAGCTTGACTGTTCTTAAAAAAGTGTGTTATTAAATATCGATGCTTGTATAGTGCACTTCCCTTGTGCAAGCCGATATGGATCAGAGCTATGAAAGAAGCAGCCAAAGAAAATGAGTTTGTGAGTGCCACATTTATGTTGTCTACTGTGGTCTTAAGAGAGATAAACTACATGAGGGAAAAAAGGGAGTGATCAAACAAATTTTTAAGAGTGAATTCAAATGTTTTAAACAAATCAAATTCTGTGCATGCGTGTACAAAAGGGGGAGCGTTCTTCAAATGCATCATGGTCTGTATTGAAAGACTTTTATTTTTCATGTATAGCTTCTGCTTGACAATTGGACATGGTCCAGGGCATCCCTTCACGGAAGAACATCCTTCATCTCTCTTCATTATTCATCCACATGCCTGAAAATGGGATAATGGCGAGATCAAATTGGCCTCATTGTTATTACCAGTTTGATTATTTTTTCTAAAGGACTCCTCTTACTCATGTGCTCTGTTTTCAAACCCATTTCCAAAGCCCCTAATGACATAATGAAGCACTAATGAGCAGTAGAGACAAAGCGAGAGGGGGAGACAAGCTCATGTCCGAAAATGGAACCATTAGTCAAGCTTGGACAATGGGAATGTTATTAGGAACATCTGATTGTGTGTTTTAATTTTTGAGAATGTGCATGTTCTCTAAAATAAACTAAGGTAAGCCCACACTAAAAAAAAGAAAGAGAAACTATAATTTGTTCCCCCTTAAGCCAATGACATGGTTTCATAGCCGACCCTATGATGCAATACCAGCAAATGAAAAGAAATCAAAGCTTTTATGAGCAATAAAAGACAACGCTTTGATGCATTCCTTTTCATCTGCTCACATTGTTCTCTACCTATCAATGGGTTTTACTGTGATTGGTGTTTGTTCAGGGATATTTTAGGTGTTTCACACTCTTTCTGCAGCTTCATTTCAGCTGGAGTTGGGAATGAGATCCCGTCTCTGATTGTATTTGCCACGGCCCACCTTACTACGCAGTCCGTTAAAATGTGCAGCTGGAAACCAGGGCGGCCCAGTGCCAAGTCTAAACACCCTGTTCAACGCGCTATGGGGGAAACTCATTCGGAACGATGTCTTTTTATCATGAAAGCAGCAGGGCGCCACAACAACTCAAGGCAAACCTTTGCCTCTCGCCAGGAGAGTGTGTGATTTGATGCAGCCTAAATAAAGAAGAAACAGGAGCCAGTAAATTAGAAAAAATAGATCATGTTACCCCACCAACAACCTCAGTCACCGGAAAGGATCCAGGCCATATAAAGTTTGTCAGAGGCGCTCATATGTTTGCGGGGTGTTGGGGCATGTGTGATTATATTTGCTCTGTGCTCTGTCATTAAGGGGGAGAGTGGGCTGCATCAATGTCTGTCTAGAGAGATGAAATTGCAGAAGGGATGCATAGCGCCTGTGCTAACATCATTAGCGCAGTCATTTACATGAAATTTCATTCAAATTTCATTAAGAGTGAAAGCTCACTCCCAAAGAGATGTTGGTAACACGGGGTCACATACTGGTGACACAGACAGAAAACTTCAACCGCAGATGCACAGAAGTCATACACAATGTCAACCTACCCTTCCCTGCACAAAGATTAACAATTAAGACTTTTCCCTATCAGGAAGTCAGAAAATGATCAGATAAATGGATCATTTAAATACATTTTGATGACAAATGTCAAAAGCTTTGAACGGACAAACAAAAATTGACTGTAGAAATCAATACTGCTTGTTTATTACGCAGCTCTTTCGAAATATCGGATTGTGATTTACTTTGCATCTAATCACCCTATGGGGTTTATGTAAGCAATAAGGTACTCTGAGGCAAGTGCTGTATCGTGAATAAGTAACGGTTGAAGGGCGTTGTTAGACACGACGCAAAGCGGATACAGCCTCTGCCTCGAGTACCTTATTGCTTTTATAAAACGGTTACCACACAATACAAATGTTTTTTTTTTACTTGAATATTTTTAGTGCAACTTTCATGAAGTAAAATCACTAAAAGCCTTCCTTCAGCTAGAAAAAAATAGTCCCTGACTGTGAACAGCAACAATGTTCCAATGTGTAATATGATTGAAATCTTAAATAAAAACAACATAGGAACTGCAGTGTTGCGCAGTTATAAATAAAACCGCTGGGTGAAGTGGTTTATCAAAGCAGTGTTTTAATCACGAATAAAGCACAGCTATTGACCAATCAGAATCAAGGATTGGAACTAACCGTTTTATAATTTGCCAGATAATGACCAGATGAGTGTGCATACGTTCACATTTGGGGCCATTCACATAGAATGTGTTTTCAGTGTTCTGTGCCATGTTTTTTAATTGTCTGTCCATGAGTCATGACGTTTTTGCTTCATCCCATGTTTTAAGACGCTGTGCCAAATTAACATAAAGCCTTGAATTCATTTGGGAAAATGAGAGGAATAGCCCCCTTTGGTGATTATTATGGGAGATTTTTTAATTTGATGGGGGAGTTGGGGGGCTTCATGTTTTAGGCATTTTGTTTATTACAAATATCTCACCTAAATGTTTGCACACTCAATGTATTTCTGTTTTTATGGTTTAAGCAGATTTATAAAGAATAGTGCTTTACAAGGTGACACCATCACACTCTATTTTCATTATGAAATGTATTCTTTTATATGGTGGATCAATATTTCTTTTGTTAGAAAGATAGCATATGGGATTATTATTTTTTACACAATAGCCTAGCCTTCGTACAAAGGTGAAAGGAAGTTTGATTTGAGACTTTGCATTGATTTATTTTACTAAACATGAAACTGAAAAGTAGGGTTAAATTCAGAAAGAAAGAAAGAAAGAAAGAAAGAAAGAAAGAAAGAAAGAAAGAAAGAAAGAAAGAAAGAAAGAAAGAAAGAAAGAAAGAAAGAAAGAAAGAAAGAAAGAAAGAAAGAAAGAAAGAAAGAAAGAAAGAAAGAAAGAAAGAAAGAAAGAAAGAAAGAAAGAAAGAAAGAAACGAAAGAAAGAAAGAAAGAAAGAAAGAAAGAAAGAATTTCAGATACTCTGGTCATAACAGCTCAGATAAAGAGCACACAGCATTGTTTATTAAGAAAAATATTAGCTTTTTGATTGTAATGCGATAATTTCTATCAAAATGAGCAGTATAATTAACACACACACACACACACACACACAAAACAAGACTAAATGATATGGCCACATAACATTTCAGTAGAGCAATTGAAAGGGCTATTATAGAATCACTATATTGTAGGGATGTTATAGTGCCATTAAAGAGAAATATGTTGAGAATGCATTTATAAAATGTCTGTTCACAGCATTTAAAAAAACAAAATGCAGTAGAAAGCTGCTGAACCATTACACAAGAGTATTCTAAGAAGAATTATCTAAACAAAAAGCCATGTACTGTTGTCCAAATATCTCTGTAAAGTACAACTTTTCATATATAAATCTCACCATGCCAACACCGTGTGTGTGTGTATGTGTGTATGTGTGTATGTGTGTGAAATAAAAATAATATAAAGCCGTTTGATAGAGCCTCTCTGATGGTATGTGATCTCCATTCATGCAGCAAATGACATTCCCAATTCGTAGCACAGCGAGTCTTTCCTCATTATTCTTTCTTTAATCATGTGTCAGGTTCAGTAAATGTGTGTAATTTTAAGAATGTTACGAATGATAAGTGATGAGAAAAAGAAACAACAATTAAACACAATTAAATAAAAAGATTAAAATGATTGTTCTAAAATGAATTTATTGATATTCTTAAATGAGCCAACAATATAATTTGCAATTATTATTTTGTTGTTATTATTATTATTGTTTATTTATTTTTAACTTGAAATCTTATTCCATTGGCATAAAGATTACTATATATATATATATATATATATATATATATATATATATATATATATACACACACACACACACACATATATATATATATATATATATACATATATTAGTGCTGTCAAACGATTAAATATTAATCGCGATTAATCGCATTAATTTCATAGTTAACTCGTGATTAATTGCACATTTTTCTAAATGTCTTTTGATTTCTTTTTGTTACATTATTTTTTCTCATTTTAATGCTCTTATCAACATGGAAAAGTGGATTGGCTTGTTTAGTGCAAATGTTTATTTTTATTATTATTATTGAAAATAACATTGGAATAGTGTTCAATTTCACACAAACATACAAATAATCTCTCACACAATGTAACACTGTCTATCAATAAAAGGGTGAAAGAAATAGACAAGGTCCTGATATTGATGAGGGGTGGAGAATTCGCATCATCTGTGTGTGTGTGTGTTTGCTTGGCCATCATCAAGTGGTGTTTCAGACTGGACGTGCTGTGATGATGATAGCTCAGTTCACAACGACAAAAACACAGATCACTTGGTCTTGTTAATGGGACAATTTGGCCACTTTTTAAAAGTAAACTTTCCATTCAGAATCCCGGCGTCTTGCGCTCGTCATCCACTCAGAACGTAACGTCACCATTTTGTCTGGCTTGAAAGCTCGAAACGAGTGTGTGGCACAAAACGTCCTTGCGCGCGTGATCCTGAAACCCATTCATTTCAATGGCTTGCGCGCGCAGGACGCTTTGTTGCTTCTTCGAACCAAAGCGCAAGCGGATCTAGCTAGACCGTAGAACAAAACAACAGGGCACGACGCACACACTCGTTTGGGCTTGCGAGCCGGCTTTGAGTGGATGACAAGTGCAGAGACGCCGAAATGGATCAGGATTCAGGACGCATTTCTGTCCTGTTGCAAAAGCATGTGAAAAAACTACAAAGTTTGCTAGGACAAAAAGACCGTTAATCGTGCCGATAAAAAATATTAACGCCCAACGTGTTTGCTACGCTAATAACGCGTTAAACGACATCTAATATATATATATGTGTATATATATGCATATATGTATATATATACATACGTATATATATATATATATATATATATACATATATATATATATATTGTATTTTATTGTATTAAATTTAATTTATTTTGGATCCAGACTACTACATCATGGAGTTCCACAAACACTGATTATAAAAAGGTAAAATATATTTTGGTTTACTTACAACAGGTTGGTGTATCACATTCTGCGTGAAGATGTCTTTAGACATGCCGAGCTAAAAAGTATAATGTGTGAGCTACTTTAAATAATACCCCCACAAAACGTGTGACCCCCGAGGATAAGTATTTGGTGTGCGGGTAACAGAAAGATAGAAAGAAAGACACAGAGAGAAATAAAGGATAGAGGGAGAGGAGGAGAAACGTGCGTGGCTACCTCCAGTAGAGGAAAGGGCATGAGGTTAATGAAAAGTGACAAAGCCAGATAGCCTTTCCATTCGTGTCTCTTTGGTGAGTGTGTTGCTACGATGGAGTGCATCCAAAATCCTTGTTCCCTTTTAACAAGGTCAAAGCCACGGTCGAGTGCTATTCATGTTCTCTTCTCCTCTTCAATCTCTCTCTCCCCTCCCATTCCTCTCTCACAAAACCAGAAAAAAACTGCCCAACAGATAAAATCACACCCTTCCATGTCAAACCCAGTGACTTGATTTTGAATCAACAGTGAGAAGTGAATTCTAAAGTGATTAGCTATATTATTTAATTATTCGAGAAAAAAAAAGTTAATCAAATGGCCACATTACTGGACACATTAAATCTCACTAATAGCTGCCTAGCCTGATAGTTTGGGCACAGAGAGGTTAAGAAACAGCATGGGGTACGCTTTTAAAATGTGTGTGTTTTCAGAGTACGCGTGCAAAGTATTGTGCACACATGCATGTGTGTGTGTTTTCTCCCCTCACACTTTTAATTCTGATTAAAAATTGAGTGTTAATGAAGCATGAATAGACTAATTGCTGCTGTCATCAAGGCAGCAGGAGACAAAGCACTTGACATTTGGAACAAGCTATGAAGGGATGACATCGGCAAGAAGGAGACAAAAAAAATGAAAAGGGACATCACTGGGAACTTCTTAAACCCTCCAAGAGAGGGTTAAACGGAAACTTTGGGACTCGTTAATTATTGCAAAGTGCAAATCAGCTTATCTGAAAACTCTTCTCTCCTTCAAAATAAATTAAATGAAAATTGAAAAGTGCAAATATCAAAATATAGTTGGAGGTAAGCAAAACAAACACAAAGTCTATATGTAAAGTTCATAACTATAGTATTAATGAACTCATGGAATCTCACTACTAAAACCACATTGCAGAGATGATGATGATACTAATACTAATAATAACGTGTATGTAATGAATGTATTGAATGTAATGTAGTTACATTTATTCATTTAGCACTTTTATAATTGTAGAGTAAGTAATAACAATTATATTTCTGATGTAGAAGGTAACGGCATCCGTTTTAGATCATACAGTATAATTAAAATAAAGCATCATAATGAAAAACTTAGATGAAATAACAAAATAATTGTTTTACAATTAAACTTTTTAATTTTCTAGAGTTCTAATTTTTGAAACAATTATAATCAATAGACTGATTCTTTCTTAATTCTATACTCAAACGAATGTGTTTAGTCTCTTGTTAAGATTATATCAATCAAATGCATTGAGATCAATAGATCAAGTTTGAGTAAAATAGATGCATGAAGAGAGTGTGGTTGTGATGCAAAATTATGGGTCTAATATTCTGCAGTGTATAGGAAATAATTGTATTAGTTGTGTGTGCTAGAAAGAGCAATACAACAGGAATGTATAGCAAGTTTCCATCCTCATAAGTGAGCCAAAATGCAAGGGAAATATTTATATTTACTAAACAAGTATGTAACATTAAAACAATTTAATGAAGAAGATATCACACAATGCAAATGTAAAACATAATTAACATAACATGAATATCAAATTTGTATCAAATTAGTAATATTTATAATATAAAACAATTATTTATATTATGTTTTATTTATTATAATATAATTTAAAATGATATGCTTGAGAAAAAAAAAAAAAAAAAAATAATAATAATACAAAAACTAAAAAAACTGAAACTGAAACTAAAACTTTTTTTAAGATGAATGCATTTATTGTATTGGGATATCTTTTAAAAACAAAACAACACCAAAACTGTACATTTAAATAAGTATTATATTATTATATTTATTATTATATACTGTTTAATTATACAGTATATTCCATATCATTTCAACATAATTCAGAACAAGATAATAACAAACAAAAGTATCTTATTTAGATATTCTGTTGACAGTGAGAGACACAAAGGTCAACCGGGGGAAATGTAACAAAAGCATATTGTAACGGTCAATATGACCGTCTATGGCTGAAATAGGTAAATAGGCCTTATTTATTTTTTTATTTGCCTTATGTGTAATTTACATAAAAAACATCTTAAATTAAAATACAGACACTTTTGACTCTTTTAAGGAAAAGTCAGGTACCAGCAGGATTTTAATTTAAATTTCCAACAAAGTTATTGCAGATTTAAAATTTAAAACGGTTAAAATGACTGTCATGGCTGATCTAGTGTTAAGACCAATTGCATTGCTGCGTTACTTGAAAAAAAGAAAAGGAAAATACTCACAGTTTGTGGGTAAAAAAAATTAAAAATAAAATAAAAAACTGTTCCCTCCTTTAAAAATGAATCCGTTGAAACAAAATTAAAAGTTAGGAAAAGCAAACCAGTTTCATTTGAATTGTGCACCATGTTCGTTCTGTCAGTATACGACGATTAGACTTTCTTTCAAGATTTTTGGGGCGGCATTTTACATGATTTATTTAGACAGTATATTACTCTGTTAATTATTGATATCTCAATTAGAAGAAAGTTGGGAGACATGGTTATGGCATACCTACTTTACTGGCGTCTAAGTGCTGCAGTGTCTCTAATGAGAGCAGAGTCATGCCTATAATGACCATAATGCTGATTTAGCTCTCCTAATCTAGCTTTTTTTCCCTTTTTTTATTTATCTCCTCTTATTTTCTCTATTAAAAAGTTATAGCTGTGACACAGCAGTGATCTAGGCTAAATGTATGCCACTAAAGCACACTAGCTAGTTTTGGGTTGAATCTTATTCCTACAGAAATCAGATCATGGAGGGGAAAACATTTTTTTTAAATGTTTTAATTGGATTTGGTATTTGGATTGGTAAATCCAAAGATTGGTATTTATTTTTTATCCATAGATTGGTAATTATATTTAGTAAATACTTGAATCAACTTTCACAATTTTGTGTTAAAATGTACAAAGGAGAACGTTTTTATTTCATTTTAGATTTTGTTTAAGTTTTTGAATCACTTTTTGCCTGCACTAGATCATTTTTAAATTATTCTGCGAATGAGAAAATATATTTTTAAATAAAAAAAATATTCCACACAATTTGTTTAAGGTCATAAAAGGTGCATAAATAATGAAATAATTGAATACAAATTTAAAGGGATACATTAAAGGGTATACATTAAGCTTTGTATTGGTAGACAACCTGTTAACCCGTTTTAACATTGCTAAGAAAATTCCCGCTCTTTCCGTGAGAGATACGAGACTGGTGCTTTATTCATGCAGAATCAGGACACCGACCTTTGCGCCGTTCTCTCGCGGCTCAAGCCTCGCCCTGCTCGCCACAGTAAACATAATGAATGACGACTGTAGAACGCAAAAGCCGAATCCCAGACATTTTGGGCGATCTCTAAACACATTTTAGCGCAGACTCATCACGGAGATATCACTAGTAGCCTAGACTTGTTGTTTAAACGACTGTGCTCTGTTACCGGTAGGCGTGGCCTCCTAGGGTAGCGAAGCTAGTGCATTCTGGGAGTTGTTGTCTTTCCTCCACATAAGCCAAAAATAAATTTTCTGGCTTTCTCAGTCTAAAAAGCTCCAAATTCAAAACTAATTTCAAATTTCTTCTACATAAATGACCCACTTTAAATACACATTCATCTTTCCAGAGATGAAGTATCCCTTTAAGAAAACATTGCAAAGACATTGTTGATTTTAATAAAGCAGCATAATTCTAACATGTTTTAATATAGAAAAGTGACATTTATATAATAGTTTATAATCTAGATAAAATCAACTGAAAGACTTTTTGTTGACTTTTTTGGTAACACTTTAATACAAAAATTATAAAAGTAAACATATGCATTATTATTATTATTATAATATATTTTTAAAAGATCATATGTATACATTTTTTATATATTTATTTTAAAGAGAGAAAAAAAAACTTGTCTGTAAGTTCGGTGGAACTCGATAGAAGACAAAAAAAATCACTAATGTTTAAACACATTTGACCATCAAGAATTCTGAATAAACTTAACTTCAAGTTTTGATGCTGAATAAAGCATCTCTTTGTTACTACATTACAAAAGTTACAGTGATTTTCACAGAAACAATAATACTTCTAATACAACTGTAGATTTTCTGTGAGAGCCAAAATATTAACTGTGTTTGACACATCTTGAAACCATGCAGGACAAAATGATTGCACATAAAACAGTTTAATTGTGCAAATCGTTGTGAAAGAATTACACAACAATGTGTCAGTCCTGCATCTGTTTCGAGTGTAAGTGACTGACAGAGATTGAAAGTGGAAGTTTTTCTCTGAATTGAGGATGGGCCTCCATCAATTATGTATGCCAAATTAAGCACAGAGGCATGGTTACCCAAAGAAAGGTCAAAGTAAGCCAATAATGATTTTTTAATGACGTTTTGAAAGGATCCCATTTTCATTCCTCTCAGGCGTTGTTGCTGAGACGACATGTAATAACAAATCAGGCTCTCAGCAATACAAACCAAACACAGATGAGTCATTTATTTCATAGTCAACTAATATAAGTGGTTCATCTCATGAGGTCAAAGGCTAAACAAGTAAAAAAGCAAAATACCAACAGCGGAATAGCAAGGCAATAAGAAACTACAAATAGAAGTCTCCAAAGCATATGGAAATTGTTTTTTTCCCACATAATATAAATCACATTGCTCTACCAGATGTGACTAAAGGTAATCGCTAAATGTGGTCTTCTTAACCCAAGGCTGTTAATGGATAGGGACACAAAGAAACCATTCATAGACGCAGAAGTGTTAGGATAATACTGAGTCCATTTGTAACACACACAAACACACAATCGCACACAAGGGAGGATGGTGGTACAGTTCACCCACATCCATGTAATCGAAGGTGACACAGCATTTGTCCAATCAACAGCTTGTGCCTTAATCAGGTCGACCTATTAAAGGGTTCAGTAACCTAAGCGTTACATGGGATTATCACACGCAATTGGTCTAATGCACAGAAAGTGAGGTGTTTATTATATATTTATTTACTGATAGACAGGCTGGAGGAGTGAAGAGAAGCCTTGCTTTAAGCTCTTACAGAGTCAGTCACACTGGGAATCTAGCACCAGTCAGGCAGAAACACTCCAGATGTCACCATCACTTGCCGGTGTGTGTGTGTTTATGTGCATGAATGTGTAAATGTGTGTCACTAAGTGTATTATTGTGTTTATAGTGTATGAATGTGGGATTTTGTGTAGAGGAGATTCTTGTTTGGGCCAGAAAAGGGAGGATGTGCTTGTTTTTGCAAAGTATTAGCAGCTCTCTGCATAGTTCTTTTATTATTTTCTTGAGAAAATCTAAAAAAAAGTGTTCTTTCTCACATAGCTGATCCCTGAAAGAGAGGGAGAGAGCAAACACAGCACCCATCGAAGTATTCGAAGCCACAAACACCGTCATTAATGACTCAAGCATTACAGATGGCCTCACTGAAACAGCATATTTCAGGTGTTTCAAAGAAGCTGAAAGCAATAGCTGTAAGGTCTTATCATGAAACGGTTCACTGTAACTCCTCAAAAATAAACATCAAGTTCCACATTGCAAAGGCTTACATCAGACACACTCTGATCAATGTTTTTATTTGACATGCTTGTTATTCAGCTCTTAGCAATGATTTAGAATCCCTAACAGTTTCCAGGCAAATACCGCTTTTAAGATGTCGATATACAAAAAATAAATAAATAAATAACTGTAGGTGGCATAAAATCATTTTGGGAAGTTGACAGGTTCAGACATGCTTGTATAGACATCTAAAACACTTTTGCTAACCATTTTATAACTATTATGCATTTAGCTTCCATGACCTCAAATTAATTGATAGACTAGAATTGTTTTAATTCATTATTCACACTAAAGATATTTGACAAAAATGAATGATAAAGTTCATTGAAATGGTAAAAAACTATACTCTTATGCATGTTAACCTAAAATGCTAATTATTATTATTTAAAACCATTATGTGCACAACAATTCAATAATTTAACAACATGATCATATTTATCTGATGTCAGTTAATCACCACATACAGTAACATGCAGGTAAGCAAATAAATATTTCATTTTTTATATAGTTTTTTTATAGTATTTTATTTTTATATTTGTTATATTTTTTATTTCAAATTTGCATATTGAATAATAATTAATAATACATGATTAGCTTTTTCTAAACGTATTATTGATTATTATATTATATTATTTCATCAACTTAATTATAAACATGGCAATTATTAAAACCAAGTCAAAGTTTTTCTTTCTTTCTTTCTTTCTTTCTTTCTTTCTTTCTTTCTTTCTTTCTTTCTTTCTTTCTTTCTTTCTTTCTTTCTTTCTTTCTTTCTTTCTTTCTTTCTTTCTTTCTTTCTTTCTTTCTTTCTTTCTTTCTTTCTTTCTTTCTTTCTTTCTTTCTTTCTTTCTTTCTTTCTTTCTTTCTTTCTTTCTTTCTTTCTTTCTTTCTTTCTTTCTTTCATCTATTTATTTATTTATGTCCGCTACAATAATACAATTATACACATTTTGTGTAGCTTTTATTTGTTACTACAAACTATCCTTGGTAATACTGCTGGTGTCATGGTGGAATCAGGAATGGAGAGGACTTTTAATTTGAAACTTTAATTTAAAACTTTCTCATTTCAAGTCATTTCAAGTTTGAGTTAATTTTGACTGGGATATATAAATATTCGTATGCATAACAACATACATGTGTGAAGTGCTGAAATGTTAAGAGCACACACACTGTAAAAATGAATTTGCTTTATCTAATCAATAGAATTGTGGCAACAGATTACAAACCATATTATTAATAAAATTTAACAAATTAGAATTAATAATGAATCAAATTATTCTTTAAAATTTTACCATTTAAACTGAGTAAAATTCACACCAAAAAATGTAACAAAAATACCTCACTAACAGACAGACGTCAAAGATTAATTAAGAACTCTTTCTTTTTATATTGCCAACATTGGAGACACCTGATTTTAACAAGCAGAATCACGGAAGGAGAAAACCATAATTTTAACAAACACAGATCACCATAATGGTGACTTCAATTTATGTTTTTTTTTTTTTTTTGGTTGTAAGTTTTACTCATTTTAAATGGTTAACTTAAGGAATTAATTTGATTAATTATTACTCAATTTTAATTTGTTCAATTTAATTAATAATATTGCTTGTAATCTGTTGCCACAATTTTTTGATTAGATAAAGCATATTCATTTTTTACAGTGCAGTAGTAAACCAATGTGTGTTCACTAGTTACAGTACATTATACACATACACATTTAACATACAGTGCCAAACTCTGACGCCTATGGTTTGAAAGGAAACAAAAGGGTGACATTCTCCTAAACTCAATGGCAAAACAGTGAGTGAAAACACTGCATTATTCTGTTTGTGGTAATAAATGTATGTTACAACAATCCATTTCAAAAGAGCGCTGCATTATTGATATGGACTGAGTGAGCCCTCCAGCGTCAGAGAAATAAACGCCTCATCTAAATTCACTGGCCTCAGTTCTATAATGTATACATGCACACAGGGTTGTATCCCAGGGCTTCAGCCACTGACTTCACCTCAATTTATGTATGTATTCTTTTATTTATTTATTATTTTTTGCCATGATATACATCTTGTTTTTCCTCTATTCATATAAGCAGAGCAGGCAGAATTGATGATTTGACACTTGTGTTGAATTTCAAAGCACTGGAATAAATGTGTCCCTCAGAAACTGTCCTGAATAAATGTGCTTTTTTATTTTATTTTTTAGTTACTGGACATGCTTCAAGTATGCCATTTAAAAAGACGTCAATAGTCGATGATAAAACCACTGTAGGATATTTACTACTAAGTCCTCAATGCAAAAGACGTAGAGCCCATCAGCACTCACTTGTGTAGTCAGGTACTTCTTATTCGGCCACAATTTCTGCCAATGTCAGAAGCTATTTATACTGCCTCAGTCTAATACATAAAGTCAGTGGAAAAGGTTATGCAAACCCCCCTTTAACCCCTCTGTGTTGAGGTATGTGCATGGGTGTGACTACAGTTTCAGAATAAATTGGCACTATAATAGGTTTTTAGATAGAACAATATAACAAACAATGAAAAGAGCACCACTTGAGTCTTTGCTCATGTTCTACCTGTCATAATACAAGAAATGAAAATAGAAGGGAATTAAACAGTTGTTCCACCACCACCTCATCGCATTTGCCATGAAAATCAAAGCTACGGCTGTATGATCTGCAAACATCCTTGCAAAATGCTAAGATTGTGTCTTTATGCTTAAATTTGTTAATCTAGAGCAATTTTATATAAGGATGAAAGCCACAAAAATACAGTGTTTACCCAAAGTGCCAGATTTACACTTTTAAAGAGACATACAGTTAGAAAGATAAAAAATGTATCCCAGCCCAAGAAGTTATAAAAAGAAAATGTATTTAAAATAGGTTAAATTTCAGTTTATTATAAGCACTTCCTCTATGTCCAATATATGTCCCTGCAGACAAATGACAGGGTCACTTATGGAAAATAAAGCCTTTTGTTCTTTAATTTATTTAGGTAAATAAATAGAGAAAAATTGTAATCTCATGCATTGTATGTACATTTTTGAGGATGCTGCCAGCTAGTCGCAAAGCCTGGCAGGGCTGCATTTGAGGGTAGCTGACTTACTGAGTGATTATTGCCATAATTAATATAGACACGGGGTCGTGTCAGCCGGCACCCCTCATCCTCTGTCAGAGTGGATGAGGCGTGGGGTGGAATGACACGGTTTAACCTTCGACTTGTTCAGGTCTCCTCAGACAAGCACTATCCTCCCTAGGGTATTGGCCAGCCACTCTCGCAAAAACCAACAGTGATGACATGAGCGCTGGTTAAATTTTAGTCGCAGAAAGTGAAAGAGAGGTTCTCTGTCTGACAGTGTGACCTCCTTCAGCCTTCCCCTCCTATGAGTAAAGAAGTTTCTGAAAACACAAATGAATTAATAAATTATAGCTGCAAAACAGTACTTGCAATTTTAGAAAAAACAACAAAAACAACAAAAATACTGAATATATAATATAGATATGACACAGATTTTATATCTAAAATATTAACTCTAAAGCACTCATTACTTGTGAAAAACAACAACCCCCTCCCTCACCTAGACTTGTAGTCAAGACCGCCTAAACCAAGAGACCAAGACACTACCAAGACCAGAGGGTATCGAGACCAATACCAAGACCAAGACCAAGTCGAGACCAAGTCGAGAACCAAAAAACAGACTAGTGTTGTTGAAGCTAAGCAATAACTTGTAAGATTTAGTTTTGCATTTGCCTGTCTATCTCTGCCATTTCCAAGTCTCCACATGAATCCATTCTGCAACTTTTAAATAAATAAATATTTGTAAAAACAGAAATTATAAGCTTAAGTGCAGGAACCGAAAAGTTGGTTGTTTTGTCGCTATGGTTACACACAAACACACACACACCGTTGGCTTTTCGCTCTAAGTCATCTGTCAGTTGTGCAGTTACCCAAAATCTCCTGAATGAAGTTAAAACCTATCATGTCACTGATATGTGTTTTACTAAATATGAATACATCTATAACTGTACATGATATGTGTTTTTTTAAATTAAGTGATAAAAGTGCTCATCCGCTGCGATCAGTGTTTTCTTGTGTGGCTTCGCGCACACCGCACTCTTCACTCGGACGCGTGCTTCAATGTGTTGCGGATATCGTCGTAGTTATTCTTGTAATATTGTATTGCTAAATACCCCGACCACTATGTTCGATCTGAGACAGCGAGACCTCGACATGGACCCAGAGGTCCGGAGACCAAGACAAGACCAAGACCAAAGACCGTCAAGACCAAGACCGGTCTCGAGACATACATCACTACCCTCACCCCCAAAAATATAAATACAAAAATCTATGTAAGTATGAACGACATATTCTGTATGTATCAGTAATAGCCAATAGTATACATTTTATTTAAATGTATATATAATGTATATCATGCTTAATCTTTTTGTTGAAAAACTTTTATTTTGAAGTATATTTTGTCTTCTTATAGAGTTGGTAAACATGGTGACTTTTTTGTGGGTGGAGCTTAGGTGGAGGCAGAAAGATCCCTCTGGCCGCTTCACTAACGCTAGTTAGCAAGTATTGTTAGCTTGTTTTTTAACAATGACTGGAGAAAATCCGATTTTATCTTAATGTGTAAGGTCACTCAGTGTACAGGATCACGATTGTTATTTCCAAAAGTTATCTTTACCGGACGGAACCAGATTGGCCGACCTGTAGCCGTCTACACACTCACTCAATGCATGGCGGATCTGACAGGATTAAAGTTACGTTACCTCGGTTGAGTGGCGTGACTTCTACACCTACCTTACAGAGAAACCGATCGTAAAGAAAAACTGAGGGCATATAAATCTTTAGATGCCTATATGCTCCTGTACAAGACTTGTATGTATTGCATTTTTTTTTCAATTTCTAAATTAATTGTATAACTTTAATAAAACTTCTGTATTTATATCCATCTTTCCCTCGTCTCTGAGTTTGCCGCATTACACCTTTGCAACCAGTATCTTTAAGAGCTCTTTTTTAGTGAATATTTATGGAATATGTTATTATTTTAAATGACATCCTTATGTACTTTATTTATTTGCTATACATATGTTTTGTTAATTATTTATTTAAAGTATAATAGATTTACAACATTATCTTTACATCATTGGCCACAACCTGAAAACAGCTGTCAGCTAATCAGCAATAACTAAAATTTGCATAATAGTGCATCCCTAATGTAAAATAAATAAATAAATAAATAAATCTACCCTTGAAATTATTAGACATAATATACGGAAAACGAACATAACAGTAATAAAATCAGGCAAAAGAAAGTTATTGTTGATTTCACATAAACAGTCATTCATGAAACGCCCAGAGCAAAAGTTTGTGGCAATTTTCCATGTAGAGAAGCTCTCAGCAATAATTGCTTCAACATTTGTTCCAGGTCAAGTAGTTAAGTGAGTAATGATGTGTCAAAGCCTTATAGTAATGCCATCAATAGAGCAATTACCACTTAGCCAGAGATTATTATGAGACAAAAGCGCATTATTCTTCTGCCCAAAATATAATAACAAAGAAGTCAGGTCAGAAGATGGAAGTTTTTTTTTTTGATTGGGCAAAGTACACAGTTGCGGCTGTTATAGGAGATGAGAGATTTCCACAGGAGGAACAATTAAGTAAAAAAAAAAAAAGTGTAACCTTGAAATTGTGAAACAGCGTTGACTGCGACACAACAAGGGCTGCACTGATGCATTACCTCACTTCTGTCAAGCGTGACTTTAGTTTGTCATTTTTTCCTGCAGATTAAGGCAGGGTAGGCTAGCCTGACTTTGTCATACTAATTTTCTAGTCAGAATATGAGTCTGATACTGCTCCATAGGGCTTTGATTATGAGGCGTCTTAACCGAACCAGGAAAATCATAAATAAAAAAATAAAAAAATAATACAAAAATAGTCGGTACGACCTACAACCAATCAGAGCAACGCAGTAAGTCAATACTTTGCATAGCGCAGTTTTCAACTATAAAACTTACTTATTTTAGAAGTAAAATAACCGAGTGTTGCTTCTGTTCTGCTTTTCATTACGTCCCATCTTCTTAGCGACCATCGGAGCCAGCTGATAAGTTACACTTTTGCTGAATCATGTAGGAAGGACGGCAAAAATATCTTTCTGATCCGACAAATGCCTTGATTGCAGTTTTCTGTTCGTCTATTAAAATGAATGTGCTGTAAATTTATTTTAACAACAGACGCGACAGCGGAATATACATCTCAATTCTCCAGCTGCAGTCAGTGAGGGAAACCAGTTAAGCACTCTTTGATAACATGATGATTACGTCCTTGTAGATCATCTGTCCATCATCGTTTAAAGCCCGCCCTGGCAATTTGATTTGGCCCGATCCTTTTTGACTGATCATAATTTCTCCTCAATGGATCGGGAGTGCCAGACCGAACTTACCCGACCAAAAACTGTTGTGGGCGGGGTTCGGGAGGCTCGCATCGCAGGCTAACGGTAGGCAGGTGTTTTTTTTCTGAAACACTTTTTTTCCAAATGTGTTTAAACTGTCCTTATATACCAATACATATTTGAAATGTAAGTACTCTGAAAAGGAGAGTGTGGAAATCGAGCGTCTGCAGTACAAACAATAAACTGCAGACAATGAACTGCAACAGAGACACAGCTACTTATTCCATTCGGAACGAATGAGAATGATTGGCTGGGTGACTGTCACTCTCCCTTGCTACCATGGCTACCACCCCTGCTACTACAGGAGCTGCCCACATTTGTGCACTCGGTTTGCACTCAGCTCATTACCAAATAAAACTTAATAGGAGCTGGAGGACGCGTTTACAGCACCGAGCAAGAGACACAGTGCATGTCATTCAACTATAGGCAGACCCGCTAAAACCGAGACCAACACTACCCAGACCAAGGGTATCGACAGGAGCGAGACCAAGACCAACCAGAGACAGACCAAGTCGAGACCAAGACCGAGACCAAGTCGAGACCAAGACCGAGACCAAAAAACAGACTAGTGTTGTTGAAGCTAAGCAATAACTTGTAAGATTTTGTTTTGCATTGCCTGTCTATCTCTGCCGATTTCGAAGTCTCCACATGAATCCATTCTGCAACTTTTAAATACATAAATATTTTTAAAAACGAAATTATAAGCTTAAGTGCAGGAACCGAAAGTTGGTTGTTTTGTCGCTATGGTTACACACACACACACACACCGTTGGCTGTGCGCTCAAAGTCATCTGTCAGTTGTGCAGTTACCCAAAATCTCCTGAATGAAGTTAAAACCTATCATGTCACTGATATGTGTTTTACTAAATATGAATACATCAATAACTGTACATGATATGTGTTTTTTAAATCAAGTGATCAAAGTGCTTGTTGCCGCTGCGATTCAGTGTTTCTTGTGTGGCTCGCGCACGCGTCTTCACTCGGATGACGCCTCAATCTGTTGCGGATATCGTTGATCGGATATTGTATATTGTATTGCTAAATCCCCCGACCACTCTGTCGATCCTGAGACAGCGAGACCTGAACAAGACCGAGAGGTCTGAGACCAAGACGAGACCCAAAAGACCGTCAAGACCGTGAAAGACCGAGACCACGTGAAAGTGGTCTGAGACCGTCGAGATCAAGACTGTCTAAGACATACATCACTAGCATGAAGTGACAATTTCATAATCACAAGTAAGAAAATACCAAACTTTATCATTATGAATATAAACAACTAACATGGCTGTTAGTACTCACTATCACTTATCTGTCTCTCTTCTCCAGTGGGTTGGGATACTCGAAAAAAGTGAAAACAAGGGGGGTGTTCTGAAAACCGACTGTTACCAACAGGGTACTCTTAAACACCCCAGTTAAGCACCACCTGATGAAATGAGGCGCGGCAAAACTGATGAAATGAACGCGTCAACAAAATTGACCAATCAGAATATTGGCCGAACGCAGTACGGTATCTGGAGCCAATTAATCGGCTAATCAAATGGGCAGACACCCTACCATGTATCTTCTTTTCAGAGTCTTACATTTAAATATGTATTGGCATATAAAGAGGTTAGACAGATCTGGGATAAAGTGTTCTGAGAAAAAAAATGTGCCTTTGATGTCTACGGATATATCCCTATTCATTGACTGTACCAAGTTCCCTACTTTTCAAGGCGTGTCAATTACGACCTGACTTCAGAGACCTGACAATGTAAGACTCTGGACATAACTGCTGATGACACCTATACTTCAATTTTATTAGCGACCAGCTTCCGTAATTCCTTTCTAGACCCTTTTCTGAAGCCACACTTCGACCTTCAAGAGGTTGGAGATAATTAACAATGAGAATATGAAAATGAAATCCAGCTGGAGAACAACCTTACCCATAGTGCAGGTGGAGTGTATTGAGCATATACTGTATCTTGAAATATATATATATATACTGTATTTACTGAAAATCTTTTTCTCCCTTCAGATATAGATAGAGAACCTCATGGGCTACTAGTAGGCCACAACAGAGGGCATAAGCAGGCAGGAGTTGAGATAATTGACTCGGAATTGGTTTCCCATGACAATGAAACTTTGTTCCTTACAATTAGGGTTTTGGTGTGACTTGGAAAGGCATCTCATGCACATTCTTAAAAGAGAGGCAGCTTTCTTTTTGGCCACTACTCATAAATGTGTTCTACTTTGTTTTCTAATAAAGACGATTTTCTACTACACACTACACTATGGGTTTAAATGCCTGGAATCTTCAGGGCAATGCTGTAATTGTAGCATTCTGTCATTTCGGTGACATTTTTCAAGCTGACTGACAAGTTACCTTTTAAATAGGTTGAATCCATGCAGAAGGACTTTTTAAACTGAATTGTGCATGCGGTTGAAAGACATTAAGAAAAACATTTTAAAAAAGCATCAAAGAGCAGAGACGTAACATCTTTTAGGTGTCCCTGTGTTCAACTCTACTAGCACCTTGGCTCAAACTATACGTCAGACTGGAGCTTCAGAGCACCATCTCGAGACACCCGTTGACGTATGTCTCTCTATACTTCTGAGACTTCACACGGCCTCCATATTTGCCTTCCTTTCATTTTATCCTCCACATTATGTAAAAACAATGGCGCAGGAAAACAGCCTAAATGCTTCGTTTGAGAAATCCAGTGTGAGTTATTGTCTCAGCAAACAAAAATCATCTTGTTTTGAGTAATAAACTGCACATCATTGTGTGCCAATTGCTTAAATATAAGGTGAAAAGAGCCAACTTAAATATGATTTTAAAACCATCTCCAGAATAGTTGAGCCAAGTTAAATAAGCCTTCCAATGGCAGTGGGTGGACTTCATATTTATTCTTGGTGTCATTATCTCAAAAGCAGTAAAAGGGGGTTATATTTACAACTTTATACAGATGGATGTTGACAATTTGTAGATGTACACAGGGGGATGTCTATCTGTGAGTACTAAATCAACCTCCAAGCATGAAAAAAATGAGGAAATAGCTATTCGTGCTGAAATATGTTTAAATTACTAGTATCTGGGTTTCTTTGACTTGTAGACTCACGGGGGCTGAGAGGACCTGCATTAAATATATAGTATCATATTATTTTATTGTAAAATGTGGTCTGACTGTATCTACAAAGCAGTTTTTCAGTTCAGACTGGTTTTACAATTATAATATTGTAATTCAAATTTAGTACAAGGATCAAAAAAGATTATCGTTATAATAATGTATTGGTACATATATGGATATATATATATATATATATATATATATATATATATATATATACATATACATATACATATACATATACATATATATATATATATATATATATATACATATACATATACATATACATATATAAGTATATATATATATATATATATATATATATATATATATATATATATATATATATATATATATATATATACATATACATATACATATACATATATATATATATATATATATATATACATATATATATATATATATATATATATATATATATATATATATATATACATATACATATACATATACATATACATATACATATACATATATATAATTAAAATTGAAATGTGCATCAACACAACTGCTATATAGAATATATTGGTATATAGAATAGCATGCATCAAAGGTCCGAGTAAGAGAGCAATGAATTACAATTGGTCCCTATAACATTTATCTGACTGTCAGAAGCATTGTTTGTTATTGTCCTATTGAAAATTTTCAAAATATTTATTCTGATAATTTTGTATTTTTAAATGTAGCAGAAACTGACCAAATTTAGCAACTGTCTCTTCTCAATTTCTTAAATTTATAGTATTCATAAAACAGTAGACAATAAACAACAGCCCGATGACCTACTACTACTAGGCGAGACTCTGAAGTGTGCATTTTCTGGACACTTTACTGATCCCATGAGGCCACAGGAGACAATTTAATACAACTGACGCTGTAGGTCACATGGTAATGACACCATGGTGGATGTAGTAGTTCAAAATTCATTCATACTACACACATTCACACTATACAAGGGGTATGCGGGTCATATAAGCTGTGAATGCTCGGCATACCCAAGCCGATTCGAGAGCCCGCTAATTAGTATTAACACAATAAATGACCATAAATTCCCTTGGCTGCATGAGTACCATGAAGCTTACATGATAGAATGTTGGTAATATGTATGTTACTGTCTATCATTTATTTATTTGCCTAAAAATCTGCCAGTAATGAAGGGTTTCAGATAAGCAGATTAATCACTGTCGTCATTTTGTCCCTCATTCTCATTGGTTTACTGGCAAATAATTGATTTCATTTGGTTGGGGAAGCTGTCCACTGACAAAAATGCTATTTCTGACATATCGATCAAGAAAATCACATTGTATTTGATACACAAACTAATAAAAAGTAAAAAAAAAAGTAATAACAAAAACTTTCTTCATAGTATATAATTTTCTCCATAGGTGAAATTATTTAAACACAAAAACGTATAAACTGTTAAAGACATACCAACTGTAACTATCGGCGCTATTAGACTTAACAATTATTGATTTGTTAAAGTCATCAATTTCATTATTTCCACTTATTTTTTAAAGAAAACATATTTTGATAATAGGCCTACTTATTTGATTTTACAATTTTACTTTACTTTTTGTTTAAAAAAAATAAAAAATAACACTTCTGTTATACTGTAAATTTAAAATTGACCTACCTGTCAGGTGTTTCTTATTTGTCAGTCTCTGGATTTTAGAGATGTCTGTGACCTCAGCGTGATGTGAGTAACCATTAAAAGGCAAAACATGGAGAGTTC